>JAVTVY010037093.1:0-173848 GCA_036873755.1 Hanleya hanleyi
TGTGAGATATAATATTCCATGATATAATATCTGAGTATACTGAGATTGGCTCCACAGCTGAGTTTATCATACCTGATGTAAATTCGTAATGTTTTCATCGGTTGAGAGTCATTCTACACAACCGTGATGTTCATTGATGACGTAGTCATATCTTGCCTTATCGTTGAATAAATGTCATGTACCACGGCAGAGCGTTGAACATTACTGTTATTCAACGCACATGTTCCGCGCTGAACGAAGAGTTGCTTCGCTGAACGAAGAGTTGCTTCCCATATATATATAGCGCGCCAGCATACTCTCCAAAACGAAGATTAATGTGTTTTTTCGTCAGACCGTCGGTGATAGAAATTAGTAAATGTGATTTGGTAATTGACTGAAATAAATATGGCATCTTTTGAAAAGGTACGCAAGATCACGGAGAACGTTACTCTTCAAATCACGTGACAAACAAACAAAGGTGGAACAGTCGATCCGCCAATATAAACCTTCCCTACCCAATTATAACCTCATGTTTCTTCAGCAAAATAACTCGAAAAACTATTATTCAATAAATTGTACTGGTTCCGCTGCTAACACACGGCACTTTTCAAATCAACAACTGTCGCGCAGTGTTGTTCACCGTCGTGACATCCTCATTCACGTGATTCTATGACATTCGGTATAATAAAATAAGTACCGGTATTGCATGTTGTAGCGTGGGACATGACGATTTGTCAGCTGCGCGCTCGTTGTACATCACCTTTTCTTGAGCTGACAAATCGCCATGTCCAACGCTATTACATGCAATATTTGTATATTGTTCATCATGGTTCAAAGTATAACTGTGCCTTTCGCGCTTTTAACACAAAATGCACAATGGTTCTGCTTGCATGACGTCCGGACTAAATCGGAAGCCATTATAGTAGGCAATAACAGGCAATTGTATGGCCAAATGGCCCACTTGAGCCAAAGGCGAATAGCCCACTTAGGCTAGTATATCCCACGTGGGCTATTGTATACCTCTTGGGCTATATGGTCAACTTGATCTATTGTTCATCACATGTTGAACCGCTTGCAGTTACACAAGTTTACTGACACTTTCGAACCAGCGCATACGTATACAAATACCTTGTACATCGGAGTGAATAGGATACAAGCATGACAAATGTGTTAAGAAATTGCACTATCATTTAGTTAAACTCGGAACAACGCATGTCAGCTGAACAACTTCCGTCTTGGCTTCAAACCCTGCCCGTAATTGATATATCGTTAACTCTCAGCGCCGAGATTACTCAGCTTATATAAACCTTCCCCTACCCAATTATAACATCATGTTTCTTCAGAAAAATAACTCGAAAAACTATTATTCAATAAATAAACGCATCCTCGCTAAACCCAGGGGTATCTCTATCCTGGATATCTGGGACACTTTTGGGCACTGTATCGTGTTCAACGAATACACAGCTGTAAAGCAACATCCTGCATATATTGACCAATCAGATGCCATGGCGACCGTGACAAGAGATTCTAAAACACCATGATAGCTTGTGGGATACCCTGTGGCAGATAAACACACACATTTTTAACAACCACGAACATTAATAACTATAAAGGAAAGGTAGTTTAAACAAGAAAAAATATACCCATTCATCTATCATCAAATATCCAACAACCAGGCAATTGTAGGGAATGTCTATAAAATTTTACTGATCTAGTCTTAATATTTTATTGGTATGTATGCTTGGTTTAAATATTTTACATTCGGTATCAGCGAATAGTTTAACACAGAACGTAAAACCCTAACGTATTTTGCCATCAGCGCAGTTTTTCTCATTTGCGTACACTTCGCCATCCATAAGATGGCTTGCGAATCGTGTGTCTCCATTATCGCGGAGCGATATCCAGTGCTTTACCGGATTCTGTTCGGCCTTCATCCGGCGGAGAACAGACCCGAGAAATCTGATAAATTACAGGTTTTCATACGACTTCTGAAACAGATATTGCCTGGGCTTACAGAATATATAGGTATGTATAACTTTCGTATCATCCAAGAGGTGTGGTGGATCTGAAATTTTGAACAAGTATTTCATCACATGACTCGAAAATGGCGAGTTACGTTGGGGTTACGTCGGTAGACTTTAGCTGATTGGCTGACGAAGTCACGCGGTATTGATTGATGGAAATTCTATGATGGCCGATAGGGTCCATCGCTGCGTGCGTTTATTTTGTGGCATGCGAAGGGGCGAAGGGGCGAAGGGGCGAAGGGGCTATGCGAAGGGGCGAAGGGGCTATGCGAAGGGGCGAAGGCGCGATGCGATGCAAAAATAGCGATGCGAAGCGGCTATGCGAAGGGGCGAAGGGGCTATGCGAAGGGGCGAAGGCGCGATGCGAAGGGGCGAAGGCGCGATGCGAAGGGGCGAAGGCGCGATGCGAAGGGGCGAAGGCGCGATGCGATGCAAAAATAGCGGCTATGCGAAGGGGCGAAGGGGCTATGCGAAGGGGCGAAGGGGCTATGCGAAGGGACGAAGGGGCTATGCGAAGGGGCGAAGGGGCTATGCGAAGGGGCGAAGGGGCGATGGAGCGATGGAGCGATGGAGCGAAGGGGCGATGGAGCGATGGAGCGAAGGCGCGATGGAGCGAAGGGGCGATGGAGCGAAGGGGCGATGTAATACGTCACTAGACTTGGATTTGCGCATGTCTGAATGCGAAACCGGAAGGCGAAGGGGCGAAGGCGCGATGGAGCGAAGGCGCGAAGGGGCGATGGAGCGATGGAGCGAAGGGGCGATGGAGCGAAGGGGCGATGGGGCGAAGGGGCGATGGAGCGAAGGGGCGATGGAGCGAAGGGGCGATGGAGCGAAGGGGCGAAGGGGCGATGGAGCGAAGGGGCGATGTGACGTCACTGACCTGGATTTGCGCATGTTTGAATGACAACGAGGGTTATTTGGTCCGTGTAACACTTGACAATTCAGCTTTTCATCTTGCAAAATTGAAAGTAGAAAGATGGAAAGCTCTACATCGCTCTCCGTGTTCGAGCTTTCCATCTCGCAAAATTGAAAGTAGAAAGATGGATAGCTCAACATCGCTCCCGTATTCCAGCTTTCCAAAATGAGTTTATGTCATATAGAAATACGAGAGCGATACTTTATTAAAATTGATCTGGTTTCTCCAAACTTACAACATTTGCATTTACGACAAATGTATGCGTGCACCTTGCACAGTTCAATTTTCGTGTGTTTTTTTTGGTTTCGCAAAATCAAAAATTGAAATTTGATCGTCAATGAGATTACAAAAACAAAAAACGAAAATTGAAATTTGTCAGTCAATTTTCAATTTTCGTTTATGTTTGTTTGATTGTTTGTTTGTTCGTTTATTCACCAGATAAAACATATGTACAGTAAAGTTGAAATTTATACACATACATCATGGAAATCTGTCGGGATGAAAACCCCAAAGGGCTTGTAATGTCCCAAGTAATATAAAAATGAATATTTAAAGACAGATTTATACTGGATTTAGATAAACAAAACTGGGTGAAGATTAAGTATAAATTCGGTGAATAAACAGAAATCATAAATGAACGATGTGCATTTGTTTGCCATCATATTCCTGAGTCGGTGAGAGCCTTATACATTAAGTAAATATTCTTTCAGTTTTGATTTGAATAGTGATATGGATTGACATGACTTTATGGCTGACGGCATCTTGTTCCATTCTTTTGGAGCAATTCTTTTGGAGCAATGATTTTAGGAGTATGTAAAGAAAGATTTGTCCGATAGAAAGGTCGATATAAATTATACAAATGACCACGCGTAGGGTAGGCGTGTACCTGGAACTGTCTCGTAAAATAATTTTGAAATCGAACTGGAAACAAACTCGAATTTAGAAGAAATTTATGGGCAAACTGGAGAGTGATCATGAGGTAAAGGTTCAGTTCTGACAATCTCAGGATCTTGTAGGAGGCAAACAAAGGCGCAGTGTGCTCAAGTCTAGAGCTCAGTGAAATAATTCTGACGACTCTCTTCTGCAGTCAAACAAGTGTATGAAGATGACTCGGATAAGTATTAGACCATACCACATTGCAATAGGATATATACGGATAAATCAAAGAATAATAAAGAATTTTGCTTCACGCAAAAATGAAAATCAAATATTGAAAATTGCCTCGATTTGTCCGTTTTTCGTTTTTTGATTTTAACTTCGACTTATCCATGCTAAGTTCGCACGTGGAAGGGTTATGATGTAACTTCCGTTACGACGAGTAGAATAGAAAACGCAAATCGTGTCGTATAAGAGGTGTGGAGCGTGAGAGGCATGTGACCCACCAGGCCATCCTCGGGAGACAGTGTATCGATCGATTTGTTAGGGTATCTATACACTGCCTTGGTTAGTTGCCCACAGTAGTTCTGGATAAAAATAGATCAAGGAGAGTAGTATACAGACGGCATATTGACTCTCATTGACCTGGCGTAAGAATCTGGCGTAGAGGTCAAATGCATTATAGTACCGGCAAAAACCGGCAAAGGTGTGCGCCGTCTCAAAAAGGACGCCGTCTCATGTGGAGGTCATGTGGAGGTCACGTGATGGTCAAGTGCATGAGGCGTGTATTCCTCTGCAGTTATGTGGTCTGGCGGTGATGCGGTCTGCCTCCGCGGACAGAAAGTAGTCCCAAACACGTGGGTTTTCGTGAGAATGTTCGGCAATCTTCAGGGCCGGGAGGGGCCCGTAGTAGACTGATTGGATCGAGTGAGGTGTCAAAGTGAAGCGCTCCTCCAGGACCATCCAGTCATGGGTGCATGTAAAATTAGGATTTGTCCCGAAAATATAAAAAGCGGAACACGAACTTTATTCCTACACTAGGGGAAACCCCTATCAACCCTATCCCAAAGGGCTAATATCGGTCCCTGGCTTATCGGGGCCTGCTGAGAGAGTGGGGGAGTGGGTGTATGTAAAATGAGGATTTGTCCCGAAAATATAAAGGCGGAATACGGACTTTACCGCTACAATAGGGGAAAACCGCTATCAGCACTATCCTCAAGGGCGAATATAGGTCCCCCGGGCTTATCGGGGCCTGCTGAGAGAGGTAGGGTGGGTGAGTGGGTGCATGTAAATTGAGGATTTGTCCCGAAATTTAAAAAGCCGAACACGGATTTACCCCTACAATAGGAGAAATCTCCTATCAACCCTATCCCAAGGTATAGTCACAGGATATTCATTCACATTGACCTTTGACCTCTTGGGGTCAATGGGCGTCAATATACTCTTTAAGTACACAAAAGTCAATGAGTGCAAGCGTACTACTCGGTATCTGGGGTTAGGATGCGTAGGTGTATGGCGTCACTTCCGGTAGGCGTGAATCGGGCGTGACCCTGGGGAACATGTTTAGACCTGTCTGACCTACATCCGGGTACTTTCCTGTGAGTGAGTGAGTGAGTGAGTGAGTGAATGAGTGTGAGTGAGTGAGTGAGTGAGTGAGTGAGTGAGTGAGGCGTGCCCAACGCCCGTCTTAACGCATGGGCGCACTAACGATGGTGAGTGAGGGAGTGAGTGAGTGAGTGAATGAGTGAGTGGGATCCGGCTGGACTAATGTATTGTCCGTTTTCATGATTTTGCGCATGCGCAGTCTGGTTGTAGTATAGAAAGCAGGCATTTTGTGGATTCGTGGAGGTTTGTTGAGTGATTGAGGGACCATACCTGGTCAAATGGACCGTGTGGGGTATCAGTTTTACATCCAGGTCCTCATCTTACATTTAGGAGTAGTATAGAACGCCACAATTTTGGGGCCACGAGCTCCGAGCTTCGAGCTCCCGCCTACCTCATCCCCGAGCTCCGAGCTCCCGACTACTCCATCTCCGAGCTCCGAGCTCCCGTCGTTACGCCTTAACACCTGTCGTTACGCCTTAACGCCCTAGCATAACGCCGTGACGCCATGATATACACAGATGAAAGAAAAACAACAACAACAAGGATGAGAGATGAGTGAACAACAACAACAACATGGTTTTTTTCATATGGTTTATTCTCACCTCCAGAATATCATACCCACGCAGGGGGAGCCGCGTTGGGTATGTTTACAATTCAAGAAGACTCTTGTCCAATCAGAGGCCGCCATTTGGCGCTGTATCAGTCATATTCGTTCTTGCCCGTTACTGCGTTAGATGTATTCTCGGCTGCTCTTGTCCAATCTGAAGTCGCCGTTTCAGAAACTTTCACCTTTGCTCGGTGTGACCTAATCGTCGTCGGACAGGGCTGGATATTGTTCGGGCAGCATGTCCTGAAAGAGTTGTTTGCGCATCCTGATCGCATTTTCCAGGGCCTCAGTGGGTGGCAGCCCCATATCCTGTTCCAAGTGACCCTTGATCTTCATGATGGACCTGTGCGTGGGTCGCCTTTCATTTCAAGCGATAGTAAGGTATACTGTTCATAGATCGCCATGGCTATTTTCCTGATGTAGGGGCGCATTTGGGTGTACGCCTGTTGTAAGTTATCCTGTCCGGCGTTCTCGATCGCTGCAGCATGAGTATTGATAGCTGCTGTCACAATACGATCCCAGAAGGTAGGTTCTGCCTCACTTTCCTGGGATGTAGGCTAATTATCTGAGGTCAAGCTCTCCGTATCAGTGGATAGACTCTCATCAATCTCTGTATCGGCTTCTTGTGCCTCGGAGTCTTCAATCCCATGTATATTTTTCTCGTGTCGCATCATATCGTAACGTCTGGTGAACGTGCGTTGGCAAGTATAAGCCATATTGACGGTTGAACGTCCACCGTGCGTGTTTTGGCAATACACTTGTTTTTATAGACAGTAACGTCCGTCAACGCTTAGCTTAACGCTTCAACACCCTGGTGAACTAACTCAGAAGCCCTGATTTTCACCAATACATCGAAATGCAGTGACGCCCGTCAACGCCCGTCGCTACGCCTTAACGCCCGTCTCAACGCCCGTCAACATCCGTCGTTACGCCTTAACGCCCGTCACAATCACTTAACGCCCTATCTTTACGCCTCAACGCCCGTCCCAGTGCCTTAACGAGCGATAAAGGGGTTTTGGAAGACGATTAACCTTTGAACAGGTTCAACGGTCACTTTCGGTCACGTGGTCAAACGTCACTTCCGGTCACGTGACCGAAAGTGCAGTCAGAGTTCAAAGGTTAATTGTCCTCCAAAACCCATTTATCGCTCGTTATGGCGCTGAGACGGGCGTTAAGACGTAAAGATAGGGCGTTAAGGCGTAAAGATAGGGCGTTAAGGCGTAAAGATAGGGCGTTAAGGCATTGAGACGGGCGTTAAGGTGTAACGACGGGTGTTGACGGGCGTTGAGATGGGCGTTAAGGCGTAACGACGGGCGTTGACGGGCGTCACTGCATTTCGATGTATTGGTGGCAATTCCATGAAAATCAGGACTTCTGAGCTAGTTCACCAGGGCGTTGAAGCGTTAAGCTAAGCGTTGACGGGCGTTACTGTGTATAAAAGCAAGTGTATTGCCAAAACACGCACAGTGGACGTTCAACCGTCAATATGGCTTATACTTGCTCTGAGTGCGAACGCACGTTCACCAGACGTTACGATATGGTGCGATACGAGAAAAATATACATGGGGTTGAAGACACCGAGGCACAAGAAGCCGATACAGAGAGTGATGAGAGTCTATCTACTGATACGGAGAGCTTGACCTCAGATAGTCTGCCTACATCCCAGGAAAGTGAGATTGCTGAGAGTCTATATACTGATACGGAGAGCTTGACCTCAGATAGTCAGATTACATATCAGGAAAGTGAGGCAGAACCTACCTTCTGGGATCGTATTGTGACAGCAGCTGTCAATACTCATGCTGCAGCGATCGAGGACGCCGGAGAGGATAACTTACTACAGGCGTACACCTAAATGCGCCCCTGCGTCAGGAAAACAGCCATGGCGATCTGTGAACGGTATACCTTACTACCGCTTGAAATGAAAGACGATCCCACGCACAGGTCCATCATGAAGACCAAGCGTCACAAGGAAGAGGATATGTGGCTACCACACACTGAGGCCCTGGAAAATGTGATCAGGATGCACAAACAACTCTTTCTGGACATGCTGCCTGACGACGATTAGGTCTCATCGAGCAAAGGTGAAAGTTTCTGAAACGGCGACTTCTGATTGGACAACAGTAGCCGAGAATACATATAACGCAGTTACGGGCAAGAACGAATATGACTGATACAGCGCCAAAGGGCGGCCTCTGATTGGACAAGAGTCTTCTTGAATTGCAAACATACCCAACACAGCTCCCCCGGCGTGGGTATGATGTACTGGAGGGGAGAATAAACCATATGAAAAAAGCATGTTGTTGTTGTTGTTATTCTCTCATCTCTCATCCTTCTTGTTTTTGTTTTTCTTTCATATGTGTATATCATGACGTCAAGGCGTTATGCTAGGGTGCTAAGGCGTAACGACAGGCGTTAAGGCGTAACGACGGGAGCTCGGAGCTCGGGGATGAGGCAGGCGGGAACTCGGAGCTCGGAGCTCGGAGCTCGGAGCCCCAAAATTGTTGCTTTCTATACTACTCCTAAATGTAAGATGAGGACCCGGATGTAAAAGTGATACCCCACACGGTCCATTCGACCAGGTATGATCCCTCAATCACTCAACAAACCACCACGAATCCCCAAGATGCCTGCTTTCTATACTACGACCAGACTGCGCATGCGCAAAATGATGAAAACGGACGATACATTAGTCCAGTCGGATCTCACCTACTCACTCACTAACCATCGTTAGTGCGTCCATGCGATAAGACGGGCGTTGGGCACGCCTCACTCACTCACTCATTCACTCAATCACACTGACACTCACTCACACACTCTCTCACAGGAAAGTACCCCAATGTAGTTCAGACAGGTATAAACATGTTCCCCAGGGTCACGCCCGATTCACGCCTACCGGAAGTGACGTCATGCACCTACGCATCCTAACTCCAGATACAGAGTAGTACCTTTGTGCACTTAAAGAGCATATTGACGCTCATTGACCCCAATAGGTCAAAGCTCAATGTGAATGAATATCCTGTGACTATACTTTGGGATAGGGTTGATAGGAGTTTTCCCCTATGGTGGTCCTCCACAGTTTCGTAGTAATGGCCCCTAATTTCATAATACGATAGACTGCCCGTGTTCTGCTGCATCATAATTCTTCTTGTCTTCTTAATAGCTTATATCTATAATACCATCCTATTCAGCATTATCAACGCTTCAAACGAGCACGAGCAGATCGATGGCTGGCTTCGTCTACACGGTGATCGGGATCATGGAGTAAATTTTGTCCTGCCTCAGTTATGCCCCTTGGGTGTACCTAAAAATCCGTACTCATTTACGGGAAGAAAATCTGACAAAAAATGGGCAGGTTGACCCCCACATTTTTTTGCCTTTTTAAGTTGAGACCGGGCATGGTAACGTGAGTAAGAAGTTTAATTGAAATCGCTCTTACAGATTTTTCTGGAAATTGAGCCAAATTTGGCCATTTTTCGACATTTTAAGGGGGTTTCTAGGAAAAATGAAGAAAGCTTGGAGGGGAATGTTTGAGATTCATTTTTATATATCATAGCAGTGCTACATCTTAAAATAATAGCTTAATCTTGCTCTTTCAGAAAATATATACATATAAGTGACTTGGGTTGAAGAGTTTACGACAACTGGTGGCCGAAAAACGGACCAATGGTCTAATCCTTGCTCAATGGAAGAATCCCTGGAGTGCACCCTATTGTAGGGGTAAAGTCCGTGCTCCGCTTTTTATATTTTCATGACAAATCCTCAATTTACATGCACCCACTCACCCACCCTACCTCTCTCAGCAGGCCCCGATAAGCCCGGGGGACCGATATTCGCCCTTTGGGATAGGGTTGATAGAGGTTTTTCCCTATTGTAGGGGTAACGTCCGTATTCCGCCTTTTATATTTTCGGGACAAATCCTCATTTTACATACACCCACTCCCCAACTCTCCCAGCAGGCCCCGATAAGCCAGGGACCGATATTAGCCATTTGAGTTAGGGTTGATAGGGGTTTTCCCCTAGTGTAGGGGTAAAGTCCGTGTTCCGCTTTTATATCTTTTCTGGAGAAACTTTTACATGCACCCACCCATGCACACAGAACCCGATAAGCCCGGGGACCGATATTCGCCCTTTGGGATAGGGCTGATAGGGGTTTTCCTCTATTGTAGGGGTAACGTCCGTATTCCGCCTTTTATATTTTCGGGACAAATCCTCATTTTACATAATCCCACTCCCCAACTCTCTCAGCAGGCCCCGATAAGCCAGGGACCGATATTAGCCATTTGAGTTAGGGTTGATATTGGTTTTCCCCTAGTGTAGGGGTGAAGTCCGTGTTCCGCTTTTTATATTTTCGGGACAAATCCTAATTTCACATGCACCCACCCATGACTGGATGGTCCTGGAGGAGCGCTTCACTTTGACACCTCACTCGATCCAATCAGTCCACTACGGGCCCCTCCCGCTCGTGAAGATTGCCGAACATTCCCACGAAAACCCACGTATTTGGAGGCAGACCGCATCACCGCCAGACTGCATCACTGCGGAGGAATACATGTCCCATGCACTTGACCATCACGTGACCTCCACATGACCTCCACATGAGACGGCGCACACCTTTGCCGGTTTTTGCCGGTACTATAATGCACTTGACCTCTGCGCCAGATTCTTACGCCAGGTCAATGAGAGTCAATATGCCGAGTATACTACTCTCCTTGATCTATTTTTATCCAGAACTACCGTGGGCAACTAACCAAGGCAGTGTATAGATACCCTAACAAATCGATCGATACACTGTCTCCCGAGGATGGCCTGGTGGGTCACATGCCTCTCACGCTCCACACCTCTTATACGACACGATTTGCGTTTTCTATTCTACTCGTCGTAACGGAAGTTACATCATAACCCTTCCACGTGCGAACTTAGCATTGATAAGTCGAAGCTAAAATCAAAAAAACGAAAAATGGACAAGTCGAGGCAATTTTCAATATTTGATTTTCATTTTTGCGTGAAGCAAAATTCTTTATTATTCTTTGATTTATCCATATATATCTTATTGCAATGTGGTATGGTCTAATACTTAGCCGAGTCATCTTCATACACTTGTTTTACTGCAGAAGAGGGTCGTTAGATTTATTTCACTGAGCTCTAGACTTGAGCACACTGCGCCTTTGTTCGCCTCCTACAAGATCCTGTGATTGTCAGTACTGAACCTTTACCTCAGGATCACTCTCCAGTTTGCCCATAAGTTTCTTCATAAATTCGAGTTTGTTCCAGTTCGATTTCAAAATTATTTTACGAAGCAGTTCCAGGTACACGCCTACCTTACGCGTGGTCATTTGTATAATTTATATCGACCTTTCTATCGGACAAATCTTTCTTTACATACCCCTAAAATCATTGCTCCAAAAGAATGGAACAAGGTGCCGTCAACCTTAAAGTCATGTGAATCCATATCACTATATCAAATCAAAACTGAAAGAATATTTACTTAATGTATAAGGCTCTCACCGACCCAGGAATATGTTATATGGCAAACAAATGCACATCGTTCATTTATGATTTCTGTTTATTCACCGAATCTATACTTAATCTTCACCCAGTCTTGTTTATCTAAATCCAGTATAAATCTGTCTTTAAATATTCATTTTTATATTACTTGGGGCATTACAAGGCCTTTGGGGTTTTCATCCCGCCAGATTTCCATGATGTATGTGTATAAATTTCAACTTTACTGTACATATGTTTTATCTGGTGAATAAACGAACAAACAAACAATCAAACAAACATAAACGAAAATTGAAAATTGACTGACAAATTTCAATTTTCGTTTTTTGTTTTTGTAATCTCATTGACGATCAAATTTCAATTTTTGATTTTGCGAAACCAAAAAAAACACACGAAAATTGAACTGTGCAAGGTGCACGCATACATTTGTCGTAAATGCAAATGCTGTAGGTTTGGAGAAACCAGATCAATTTTAATAAAGTATCGCTCTCGTATTTCTATATGACATAAACTCATTTTGGAAAGCTGGAATACGGGAGCGATGTTGAGCTATCCATCTTTCTACTTTCAATTTTGCGAGATGGAAAGCTCGAACACGGGAGCGATGTAGAGCTTTCCATCTTTCTACTTTCAATTTTGCAAGATGAAAAGCTGAATTGTCAAGTGTTACACCGACCAAATAACCCTCGTTGTCATTCAAACATGCGCAAATCCAGGTCAGTGACGTCACATCGCCCCTTCGCTCCATCGCCCCTTCGCTCCATCGCCCCTTCGCTCCATCGCCCCTTCGCCCCATCGCCCCTTCCCTCCATCGCCCCTTCGCCCCATCGCTCCATCGCCCCTTCGCGCCTTCGCTCCATCGCGCCTTCGCCCCTTCGCCCCTTCGCCCCTTCGCCTTCCGGTTTCGCATTCAGACATGCGCAAATCCAAGTCTAGTGACGTATTACATCGCCCCTTCGCTCCATCGCCCCTTCGCTCCATCGCGCCTTCGCTCCATCGCTCCATCGCCCCTTCGCTCCATCGCTCCATCGCCCCTTCGCCCCTTCGCCCCTTCGCATAGCCCCTTCGCCCCTTCGCATAGCCCCTTCGTCCCTTCGCATAGCCCCTTCGCCCCTTCGCATAGCCCCTTCGCCCCTTCGCATAGCCGCTATTTTTGCATCGCATCGCGCCTTCGCCCCTTCGCATCGCGCCTTCGCCCCTTCGCATCGCGCCTTCGCCCCTTCGCATAGCCCCTTCGCCCCTTCGCATAGCCGCTTCGCATCGCTATTTTTGCATCGCATCGCGCCTTCGCCCCTTCGCATAGCCCCTTCGCCCCTTCGCATAGCCCCTTCGCCCCTTCGCCCCTTCGCATGCCACAAAATAAACGCACGCAGCGATGGACCCTATCGGCCATCATAAAATACCCTCCTGCAGTTGCCGGAATTAGGCTGAACATGGATACACACGATCCCAGGGTCAGTCTTACCGCGTATAGATGACCGAGATGGTTACAGGTTGAGTTTTTCTAAGTCAAGAGATCACGTGACTGGAATGACTGCTGAAAGTGGGCGGAACGCCGTCTGCTATACAAGATGGCCAAGGTTAATGGTCGATACTTCATGTAAGGAAGCACGAGAAATCTCTGGGACCATACTTTTCTGAAGAGGTGGAATGAAGACGGCACTTTGGGTATAATACTTTCTCACAGCGGTAGACTGAAGTATCATCAGCGGTGAAATGAAGACGGTAGTTTCAATATTATACTTTTGCTCAGCGGTAGATACGGCACTTTGGAATTGATAGCCTTGTCCTTTTCCTCAGCGGTGGAATGCAGACGGTGGTTTGAATAGTCTCCCTTGCTTTAATTAATGGTGTGCTATTTGGGACCACTTGATTCATGAGCTGAGGAGGATTGAAGATGGCTGTTTGGAGGTCATCATTTGTATAAAGCTTATCAAGAGAATAGATTGCTTACTTTTTCATCAGCGGTGAAATGAAGACGGTAGTTTGAATATTATACTTTTGCTCAGCGGTACATACGGCACTTTGGATAGTGTTATTATATAGCGGCAGATTGAGACGGTGGTTTCATAGCCTTCTCCTTTTCCTCAGCGGTGGAATGGAGCTGGTGGATTGAATAGTCTCCCTTGCTTTGAAGCACTTTTTCATCAGCGATGGAATGAAGACGGTAGTTTGAATATTACACTTTTGCTCAGCGGTACATACGGCAGTTTGGATAGTGTTATTTTTTTTAGCGGTAGATTGAGACGGCGGTTTGATAGCCTCCTTTTTCTCAGCGGTGGAATGGAGACGGTGGTTTGAATTGTCTCCCTTGCTTTGAAGCAGTTTTTCTTCAGCGGTGCAATGAAGACGGTAGTTTGAATATTATACCTTTGCTCAGTGGTACATGTAGATACGGCAGTTTGGATAGTATTATATTATTTAGCGGCAGATTGAGACGGTGGTTTGATAGCCTTCTCCTTTTCTTCAGCGCTGGAATGGAGGCGGTGGTTTGAATAGTCTCCCTTGCTTTGAATCACTTTTTCCTCAGCGGTGGAATGAAGACGGTAGTTTGAATATTATACCTTTGCTCAGTGGTACATGTAGATACGGCACTTTGGATAGTATTATATTATTTAGCGGCAGATTGAGACGGTGTTTTGATATAGCTTTCTCCTTTTCCTCAGCACTGGAATGGAGACGGTGGTTTGAATAGTCTCCCTTGCTTTGAAGCAGTTTTTCCTCAGCGGTGGAATGAAGACGGTAGTTTGAGTATTATATTTTTACTCAGCGGTAGATACCCCACTTTGGATAGTATTAATTAGTTAGCGGCAGATTGAGACGGTGGTTTGATAGCCTTCTCTTTTTCCTCAACGGTGGAATGGAGACGGTGGATTGAATCGTCTCCCTTGCTTTGAAGCAGTTTTTCCTCAGCGGTGGAATGAAGACGGTAGTTTGAATATTATATTTTTGCTCAGCAGTAGATACGCCACTTTGGATAGTATTATTAGTTAGCGGCAGATTGAGACGGTGGTTTGATAGCCTTCTCCTTTTCCTCAGCGGTGGAATGGAGACGGTGGATTGAATCGTCTCCCTTGCTTTGAAGCAGTTTTTCCTCAGCGGTGGAATGAAGACGGTAGTTTGAATATTATACTTTTGCTCAGCGGTAGATACGGCACTTTGGATAGTATTATTAGTTAGCGGCAGATTGAGACGGCGGTTTGATAGCCTCCTCCTTTTTCTCAGCGGTGGAATGGAGACGGTGGTTTGAATCGTCTCCCTTGCTTTGAAGCAGTTTTTCCTCAGCGGTGGAATGAAGACGGTAGTTTGAATATTATATTTTTGCTCAGCGGTAGATACGGCACTTTGGATAGTATTATTAGTTAGCGGCAGATTGAGACGGCGGTTTGATAGCCTCCTCCTTTTTCTCAGCGGTGGAATGGAGACGGTGGTTTGAATCGTCTCCCTTGCTTTGAAGCAGTTTTTCCTCAGCGGTGGAATGAAGACGGTAGTTTGAATATTATATTTTTGCCCAGCGGTAGATACGGCACTTTGGATAGTATTATTAGTTAGCGACAGATTGAGACGGTGGTTTGATAGCCTTCTCCTTTTCCTCAGCGGTGGAATGGAGACGGTGGATTGAATCGTCGTCTGCCTTGCTTTGAAGCAGTTTTTCCTCAGCGGTGGAATGAAGACGGTAGTTTGAATATTATACTTTTGCTCAGCGGTAGATACGGCACTTTGGATAGTATTATTAGTTAGCAGCAGATTGAGACGGCGGTTTGATAGCCTTCTCCTTTTCCTCAGCGGTGGAATGGAGACGGTGGTTTGAATAGTCTCCCTTGCTTTGAAGCACTTTTTCCTAAGCGGTGGAATGAAGACGGTAGTTTGAATATTATACCTTTGCTCAGCGGTAGATACGGCACTTTGGATAGTATATTATTTAGCGGCAGATTGAGACGGTGGTTTGATAGCCTTCTCCTTTTCCTCAGCGGTGGAATGGAGCTGGTGGATTGAAGAGTCTCCCTTGCTTTTAAGCACTTTTTCATCAGCGGTGGATTGAAGACGGTAGTTTGAATATTATACTTTTGCTGCGCGGTACATACGGCTCTTTGGATAGTGTTATTATTTAGCGGTAGATTGAGACGGCGGTTTGATAGCCTCCTCCTTTTTCTCAGCGGTGGAATGGAGACGGTGGTTTGAATCGTCTCCCTTGCTTTGAATCAGTTTTCCTCAGCGTTGGAATGAAGACGGTAGTTTGAATATTATATTTTTGCTCAGCGGTAGATACAGCACTTTGGATAGTATTATTAGTTAGCGGCAGATTGAGACGGCGGTTTGATAGCCTTCTCCTTTTCCTCAGCGGTGGAATGGAGACGGTGGTTTGAATAGTCTCCCTTGCTTTGAAGCACTTTTTCCTAAGCGGTGGAATGAAGACGGTAGTTTGAATATTATACCTTTGCTCAGCGGTAGATACGGCACTTTGGATAGTATATTATTTAGCGGCAGATTGAGACGGTGGTTTGATAGCCTTCTCCTTTTCCTCAGCGGTGGAATGGAGCTGGTGGATTGAAGAGTCTCCCTTGCTTTTTAGCACTTTTTCATCAGCGGTGGATTGAAGACGGTAGTTTGAATATTATACTTTTGCTGAGCGGTACATACGGCTCTTTGGATAGTGTTATTATTTAGCGGTAGATTGAGACGGCGGTTTGATAGGCTCCTCCTTTTTCTCAGCGGTGGAATGGAGACGGTGGTTTGAATCGTCTCCCTTGCTTTGAATCAGTTTTTCCTCAGCGGTGGAATGAAGACGGTAGTTTGAATATTATATTTTTGCTCAGCGGTAGATACAGCACTTTGGATAGTATTATTAGTTAGCGGCAGATTGAGACGGCGGTCTGATAGCCTTCTCCTTTTCCTCAGCGGTGGAATGGAGACGGTGGTTTGAATATTATACCTTTGCTCAGCGGTAGATACGGCACTTTGGATAGTATTATTATTTAGCGGCAGATTGAGACGGTGGTTTGATAGCCTTCTCCTTTTCCTCAGCGCTGGAATGGAGACGATGGTTTGAATAATCTCCCTTGCTTTGAAACACTTTTTCCTCAGTGGTGGAATGAAGACAGTAGTTTGAATATTATACCTTTGCTCAGCGGCAGATACGGCACTTTGGATAGTATTATATTATTTAGCGACAGATTGAGACGATGGTTTGATAGCCTTCTCCTTTTCCTGAGCGGTGGTACAGTCCTCCCTAACACCGCTTTGACACTCGGCTACACGTACATTCCTCCCTAACACCGTTTTGACACTCGTCTAAACATACAGCCCTCCGTAACCCTGCTTTGACACTCGACTTCACGTACATTCCTCCCTAACACCGCTTTGACACTCGTCTTCACATTGACGTACATTACTTCCTGACATCGCCCTGACACTCGACTTCACATACATTCCTTCCTAACACCGCTTTGACACTCAACTTCCCATACATTCATCCCTAACACGACTTTGACAGTCAACTTGATATACATTCCTCCCTAACGCCGCTTTGACACTCGACTTCACGTACATTTGTCCCTAACACCGCTTTGACACTCGACTTCACGTACATTTGTCCCTAACACCGCTTTGACACTCGAATTCTCGTACATTCCTCCCTAACCCAGATTTGACAAACTACAGACTTTGGTGGAGAAATATTTTTTTTACAGCTGAAACGAAGCTGAACTTGATAGTTATGAAAGTTACCTAACCCTAAGTCCTAAACCCGCTTTGACACTCGACTTCAGGTACAGTCCTCCCTAACAGCGCTTCGACACTCGGCTACACGTACATTCCTCCCTAACACCGCTTTGACGCTCATCTTCACATACAACCCTCCCTAACCCTGCTTTGACACTCGACTTCACATACATTCCTCCCTAACACCGCTTTGACACTCAACTTCACGTACATTTGTCCCTAACACCGCTTTGACACTCGAATTCATGTACATTCCTCCCTAACTTCGATTTGACAAACTACAGACTTTGGTGGAGAAATATTTTTTTTTATAGCTGAAACGAACCTGAACTTGATAGTTATGAAAGTTACCTAACCCTTGACACTCGTCTAAACATACAACCCTCCGTAACCCGCTTTGACACTCGACTTCACGTACATTCCTCCCTAACACCGCTTTGACACTCAACTTCACGTACATTCCTCCCTAACACCGCTTTGACACTCGTCTTCACATTGACGTACATTACTTCCTGACATCGCCTTGACACTCGACTTCACATACATTCCTTCCTAACACCGCTTTGACACTCAACTTCCCATACATTCATCCCTAACACGACTTTGACAGTCAACTTGATATACATTCCTCCCTAACATCGCTTTGACACTCGACTTCACGTACATTTGTCCCTAACACTGCTTTGACACTCGCATTCACGTACATTCATCCCTAACCCTGATTTGACAAACTACAGACTTTGGTAAAGAAATAATTTTTTTTATAGCTGAACTTGATAGTTATGAAAGTTACCTAACCCTAAGTCCTAAACCCGCTTTGGCACTCGACTTCAGGTACAGTCCTCCCTAACACCGCTTTGACACTCGGCTACACGTACATTCCTCCCTAACACCGCTTTGACACTCGGCTACACGTACATTCCTCCCTAACCCCGATTTGACAAACTACAGACTTTGGTAAAGAAATAATTTTTTTTATAACTGAAACGAACCTGAACTTGATAGTTATGAAAGTTACCTAACCGTTAGTCGTAAACCCGCTTTGACACTCGACTTACCCGCTTTGACACTCGACTTCAGGTACAGTCCTCCCTAACACCGCTTTGACACTCGGCTACACGTACATTCCTCCGTAACACCGCTTTGACACTCGTCTTCACATACAACCCTCCCTAACCCTGCTTTGACACTGGACTTCACGTACATTCCTCCCTAACACCGTTTTGACACTCGACTTCACGTACATTCCTCCCTAACACCGCTTTGACACTCGGCTACGCATGTATGCCTACATGATAAAGAGTTATATTTATATTTTTAAAGTTACTAATATAATTTTTGGATTGGACGAAGAACTTGGAAGTGGACTAGGTTATCGTGGAATCTGCCCTATGGTTCATATAATACAGGCTATTTTGCTGCAACAGCATGCTATTTTCTATATTTGAATAAGACGTTTTTAAAATGGTTGTGAAGTTTGCAAATTTTTGTGTTAGCTAATATACAAGATCTTACTTTTGACAAAAACATTTCCTCAACATTTCTTTTCAACAGCACTGTAAAATTACCAAACATGTGGTTTTTTTAATAATTTTCAAAATATGCATATCTGATGAAGAAGTTATTGCAAAATCCGTTGTCGAGGACATAGGATCTCCGACTTGTATCAGCTCAAGTCCGCTGTATAGACATCGACAATTGAAATATCCAAACACATCATATCCAACCAAGAGTTATAACCCGTTCTTGCCATATTTACAAGGAAGATTTATTCTGTTGGAGCAATGCCGCAAAGCAGCTGTGTAGGTAGGAATTGCCAATCTGCAAACTACCAAGACTGCAACGCCAATGTTTAAAATTGAAAGTTCGAAAAGACATAGGCCTATATACAAATTCTTTCTCAAATATAACCCCCACCAGTCGTCCCATATTTCTGATAAGTGTTATTTATCTACTTATATGGTGTTCGCTATCGCGGAGTCCCTTACATGAATTATGGACCAGATATGTGCACTAAGTTTGCAGACTTATACCAGACGAAGTGTGCTGGCGTACTGATTTTCCATCAGCTCATGTATCAAGCGGTCCCAAATAGCAGTCAATTGCTTCAAAGCAAGGGAGACTATTGAAACCATCGTCTCCATTCCACCGCTGAGGAAAATGAGAATGCTATCAAACCGCCCGCTCGATTTGCCGCTAAATAATAATACTATCCAAAGTGCCGTATCTACCGCTGAGCAAAAGTATAATATTCAAACTACCGTCTTCATTCCACCGCTGATGAAAAAGTGCTTGAAAGCAAGGGAGACTATTCAAACCACCGTCTTCATTCCAACGCTGATGAAAAAGTAAGCAGTCGATTGCTTCAAAGCAAGGGAGATTATTCAAACTACCGTCTCCATTCCACCGCCGAGGAAAAGGAGAAAACCATCAAACCGCCAAAAGTATAATATTCAAACTACCGCCTTTACTCCACCATTGATGAGAAAGTGCTTCTAAGCAAGGGAGACTATCCAAACCACCGTCTCCATTCCATCGCTGAGAAAAAGGAGAAGGCTATCAAACCGCCGTCTCAATCTGCCGCTAAATAATAATACAATCCAAAGTGCCGTATCTACCGCTGAGCAAAAGTATAACATTCAAACTACCGTCTTCATTCCACCACCGATGAGAAAGTGCTTCTAAGCAAGGGAGACTATTCAAACCACCGTCTCCATTCCACCGCCGAGGAAAAGGAGAATACCATCAAACCGCCGTCTCAATCTGCCGTTAAATAATAATACTATCCCAAAGTGCCGTATCTACCGCTAGATGGACAATGAACTGTTAAATGCCGCAACGTCATTTCTCTGAAAAGATACAGCATACAGACAGCTAGGATGATTACCACTCTCAGCCCCGACCACCCACCCCTTATGAAAATGTTTCAAACGCCGCTACGCGGCCTTTAAAACAGAAGGCATGCCTTAACAGTGGGAAGTCTATCTCTCTCGTGCTCCATTACATGAAGTATGGACCAGGTTTGGTCGCATTTCTCTGAAAAGATACAGCATACAGACAGCTAGGATGATTACCACTCTCAGCCCCGACCACCCACCCCTTATGAAAATGTTTCAAACGCCGCTACGCGGCCTTTAAAACAGAAGGCATGCCTTAATAGTGGGAAGTCTATCTCTCTCGTGCTCACTTACATGAAGTATGGACCAGGTTTCGCCTTTGGCTCAAAGTGAAACCTTGAAGTTGTGAAGATACTGCTAACGAGGCTACACCCTTGATGTTTTTGGGTGTTTCTGATGAATAAATCTGGTATCGAACTGCTTTAGTATGGGATCAGTATGATCTTGTCTACTGACCGTGTAAGGGTGACAGCTTCACAAGTGAACGCTGAACGTAAATCAAAGCGATGTGTTCCAATTAATTGTTTTAAATATGCTAATTTCTATATGCAGTTATGATCGCTGTCATTCCAGGCAAGTTTGGGAATAAAAGAAATTAACCTATCGCTTTTCGTCCAGTTATGTCATAACATCTACATCGTTTGACGTATGGAAACTCCAATTTGGCTGACTTGAAATTGATCGACCTGGCCAATCAAAGGTGTTTTGAACACTACATCATGATACGTGTTCCACTGGCGAATACTCAACTGAGGTCAGTGATAAGATTGTCATTTAGCCAGCTGCAGTAATCCTAGATACTCGTATTATGGACTATTTTCGGTCAATCCAAATTATACGCAATGTTGAATAAGCTCATACAAAATACAGAAAAAGAAAGGTTACCATTCAAATATCGGTAAGGGCTATTCATTTTTAGCCGAATGGTTGACAATAAATTTTAAACAATTTCCCAAATTTAACTTTGTTCGCTGGTATATGAAATAAATTTGAGAAATTGTTTAACATTCATTGTCAACAATTCGGTTAAAAATGAATCGCCCTTGCCGATATTTGCATGGTACCTTTTCTTTTTCTGTATTTTGCAGGCGCTTATTATAATTTGGATGAACAGAAAGTGACACAGCCTAACTGTAAGGTTTTCGCTTTATTGTTGGGTTACATGCTTACACACTATTTTACCTTTACACAAGTCCAGGAACTAAGTGCACTACACATGCGATGCCATTTTCCTTAGGCATATGCTTCTCAGCAATTTTCAACAACAACACTCCATTCACTAACTAACCTGCATGGTATAGAAACTTGCCACAGAGAAGAAGCATTTGAAAGACAACCAAGATAATCCGCTTGCCTTTATATAATAGCACGTTACAAATGTCAAAAATGTAACGTGCGTTATATTATAGGAAGTGACACATGTTCCTATGTCAAAAGTAACGTGCGTTAAAAAAATGTATGCGTTTTATTTTGGTATCTATACACATAATATGTCCGATAGAGAAATGCTCCTTGGGTGATACAACACAAGCGATTTGCAATGGAGTTGATAAACCTCACGTACTAGTGATATATTATTTAGCACAACAATGATATTCATGAATATATTTGCACAAAATGAATTATGATGTTCAATATCACCATCACTGTACTGCAGAGATCCGACAATTTTGGGGCTCCCAAGTCATCTACGCAGCGCGGGGGGCAAGGGGTATTTTCGTACTCCGTTTTGGGGTAATTTTCATTATCCATTCTCAGTTCTGAGGAAAACTAATTTTGCGTACACACGTTCTGGACATATTCCACGTTCACCGTATTTTCCTATTTTTAATTCTCTGTTCTCTGTTCCACCAAGTTATAATTTTGCGTTCCTCGTTTTGTGAGATTCGTTATTTACGTTCCCGTTCACACCGTCACTCTCGTATGCCATTCGCAACTTCTCGGGGATCTCCGGTTTGAGATGTCCCTCGAAGGCCATTGACGCCATATTGGACTAGAGCGTGGTCACGTGTGTTTCGGTCTGTTAGGGAACTGTCAGTGACGTCACGGGAATTATATCTTGCCAATACGTGGCGTGTGTACCATTTAAACTGATGGTTTTCTATTGAAACGTGCTTCGAATGAAAAGAATAAACAGTTTTTAGAATATCTGACGTAAATCAGAGACTCGCAGGGAAATATTTGCTGGTCGGGGATTAAGGCTTCCGCGAGAGTGATTGGGCTTCGGAGCCATGCGTATTAAACCGTTCCGGCGCGTCACATCTGGAGATTCATAGGAAATTCATGTTGTCGTCCCCCGAGTGTAGAATCAGTCCCCTTCGTAGATTTCCGCTCGGGAGTTCCGAATGTCTCGTATGCTTGTCTGCAAGAGGGGACGCAACTCTAGCGGATTCAGCTCTTCTGTGTGCGTCGAAACAACCCTGTTGTGGAAAATGACGTGATTATGAGTGCAACAACTACTTTCTTCTTTCGTTGGTTGGCTCGTTTATGACACGTGCTAAAGAAATCCCCACAAATCCTCTTCTTCGATTCCGTGGTCCAATTTTGAAATTCCAATGGCGACATAGGCCTACAATTTTTTTTATAAATCCACATCCGAAAACCGTCCTTAAATATCACTCAAGTTACTTATATGGGTTATTTTGTTTACAGTTTTGGAGCAAGGGCGGATCTACGGGGGGGTCAGGGGGGTCCGGACCTCCCCCCCCCTCCCATGAAACCTAAACAAATTTTTTTTTTTTTGGAGGGATCAGCGAACCCTGAGATTCCATGTAGAAATAATGTCTTGAAATGATATGTAAATTAAATGAATGTGGATTATGTAATTAGAGTATCTATAAGTGTATTAAACAGACCATCATCTATTCATGTAGTTTGTGAGTGTACTATTTAAGTTGGAGTTTCAATATGTATCTAAAATCAGATATTATCGCCGGGAGCGCACCACGTGTAGTGGGGTGTTATAGGCCAGTAGGCCTGTTTTGTTTGTGTTAAACCAGGAAGTCAAAAGTTGGCAGGCATATTCTTCAATATCGATGCGTGTTTATGCGAAACAAATGTGAAAATAGAACAATAAATCTACCTACATTGTGTTCAGATTTATTTCCGGGAAACGCGTAAAACGCATCTCCCGCAACCTGGAACCCCGGAGCTTCCGGGGCCTAGGCGGCCCCTGGACCCTCGTCTGTCAGGCTGTGAGGATCGCTTATTTTAGCTTTGTGTAAATGAATCGGTATCATATTGGTTCTAATGTTCCATGATGTAAAAGTCATCGCTTTTTTATCTGTTAAATATAACTAGAAAGTCAAATGGATTCAGGCATGAAGTATGTTTTTTTCAATATCGATGCGTGCTTATAAATGAGAAACAAACGTGAAAATAGAACCATAAATCTGCATACATCATGTTCGAATTTATTTTCTGGAAAATGCTTAGAACGCATCTCCGGATATCTAGGAATTCGGAGCTTCTGGGGCCTAGGCGGCCCCTGCACCCTCACATGTTGGGCTATGAGGATTTCCTTGTTTTATCTTCTTGTGAATGAACCGTATCGGTAGGCATCTTTGTTTCCCTTCCATGAACTAAATGCCATCGTTTTGTATGTTTTAAATATAACTAGAAAGTCAAATAGATGCAGGCATGAGGTGCGATTTTTTCAATATCGATGCGTGCTTATAATTGCGAGAAAATCGTGAAAATAGAACCATAAATCTGCATACATTATGATCAGTTTTATTTCCGGAAAATGCTCAGAACGCATCTCCGGCGATGTAGGACCCCGGAGCTTCCGGGGCCTAGGCGGCCCCTGGACCCTCCCCTGTTGGGCTGTGATAGTCGACCCCTCCCCCTATGAATTTTGGCTGGATCCGCCCTTGTGAAGTATATAATGAAATATGTTCTCAACTGTGGACAATTGCCAACGTTTTCCGATGTTTACTCCGCTGCATGTACTGACATTAACCCTCTCAGGGCCGAATTAATTCTACCGGAAGAAAAAATCTGATATTATGAGAAAATGATCCCCTTGGCCAAATATAATCAATTTCACAATTTTTTTTTCACCTGCTGCCCGCAAAGGATTCTGGGAACGTTGCAAATTTGCAACGTTAGCCATAAAGGTCAGCTATACATCAAAGGCAAAAAGTGTTAATGATCTCCAAAAATGAAAAATACAGTTTTCTATGTCTTTATAAATAAGTCATTTGATATGAAAGTTGCTATAAAGACGAAACAGGTCTGAAATTCGTGTTGTGTGGGATCAAAATCTCCCTTTACAGCAGTTAGACCACCTTTTTGGCACCACATAAAATGGACATAAACTAATGTATAGATAAAGTAATAAAAGCTTTTTTGGCTGATTTACTAATTGTTCTAATTTATTTATTTTATTTTTCTCCTTTATTTATGTATTTGATGTTTTACAATGAGACCAGGGTTGTTTCATTTATATATGAGCATTCATAATTCATAAGATAACTTCTTCAGCAGTAATGTGGCGAAACATCTCTATTTGAAGCTTATGTAATGCCAAAATACCCCAAAGTAATAAATAGAACACGAAGAAAAGAAATATACATTTATAATATGTTTGTTCAAAGAAATCAAAAAAATTTCAGTCCGTACAACTGGGCAAATGTTGCAAATATGCAACAACTACATCAACACAAATAGGACACCTGAGGTCAAACGTTGCAAATTCGCAACAACAGAAAAAAACAATGGGGAAATAACTATGAACAATTTTACTTATTATACAGCATCTACTGTATCTATACTAATTCCTCTTATTACCTATGCGGTACAATATTGATTATGACAGAGGGTTCTTGTGGTATTTACCTCAATTCGGCAAGTGCACAACCAGATTTCTTCTCACATGGAAGCTGCCATATTGAAAGGATGCTATACGCCACCTGGTGAGCTAGGTATGAACTCTAGGTTGCAAAAGTACAACAGTGTCCTTCAGTGTTACCTAAATACATATAACATGAAAAACCATATTCATGGGTAAATAGCTGATTGGCTAATGAGCTGTTGCTAATTTGCAACGCGTGCCTGGAGAGGGTTAACAACACTATTAAACAGCGTGGTAGCTAATAAAGACACACTTGAGTTCTTCACAATTGTTTTTTCTTCGTTCTCCGTATTTGGATTATTTTTTTCTTTTTTCTCCGTGCTAGAGATATTTTTTGTTTACGTTCACACGATCGCTTACCCCCCCTTGCCCCCGGCCCTCCCCCCCCCCCCCCTACGCAAAGAGACTTTAATATAAGACAGTCTCGAGATCGAACTCTCTAGCCTCAAAAGACGAGGTGCGACATCACCACTCAAGTCATCTTGACGTTACACTCAGATTAGGCAACGAACCATTTCTGTACATGGGCAAAGCAGTATTGTTTTATTACGAATACTTACAATCCATACCTTGGGTTGACAAATGCCTATTTAACACAGAGAAATTAACATATTCAAAGTTGTTTGATTTTTCAGTATTTTGAAAGACGCTATGATACAAAGCTGTCAGTAGCTGGAGTGTTCCTCGCTTGACCTCACCAGCCAGTTCCCGCGGAAAACAGCAGGGGTTATGAAAGTCACGGTCGGTGAGTTTGGTAACAATCCGGTTTTCATCGGCATTTATGTTTCCCTCTCAGTTCAAGTGAGCTTACCGTTTTGTTAACGTCATAATAGGCTATACAATTTTATTAAGTGTTTAGGACAAATCAGCCACTCGTCAAGTAAAAAACAGTTCAAGAGAAGGTCGATATATGTGACCGCGTGAGTGAAATTGAGCCCACATATACCATTTCATCTCATCAGTGGAGCAGTGAAACTTTCCGTTCCGATATATTCACATTTGGTGGCACATTTTCCCTGTTGAAAGTTGAAGAGTTGAAGGTCATAGCAGAATGTCGTTGCTGCGGTACGTGGTCCTGATTTTGTGGATGTACCGATACCACTCTATGTACACAGAAGGCCAACGGACGGATACCAGACCTTCTGTGAGAATTTCTGACTTTACCATAAACACTGATCTACCATTTCAAGATACAGTTTATGAGGTTGGGGATTATGCTTGCGGAAGAGCAAATTTCTGCAATTCTTCTGTCGCCAAATACCCATACGAATATTGCTTTGACTGCAAACCCTGCAAATGCGACGAGAATTGTTTTCATTTCGGCGATTGTTGCCCAGATTTGCTGTTCCGAGATTCTGTTCAAGAGAGTAGGCCCACACTCAATTTCCCGCACGTGTCATGTGAGAAACGTTATCCCAGATGGCGGGAATCTAGGCAAGAGCCTTATTTGTTCATGGTGACAAAATGTCCGAATGATTTTGCAGCAGACAACAGTGTGAAAACTAAATGTGAGAAAGCCATAGTTTCGGATTTTGAACAAGCACAGCCAGTGTCAGGTGTCCAATCTCAGCTGACCTATCGGAATAAATTCTGCGCAGTTTGTCATGGTCGCTTATACCAATCATGGAGAGTTCAAGTTGAATGCAGAAATACTGATTCGCTAAATTCGGCTCCAGGTAAAAACGAGTTATGGAAAATGGTTTTGAACGACCATACGTGTACAATTAAAAACTTTCCTCCGAACGATGTGAATATAAGGAACTGTTTTGGGGATCCGATCGGACGTTGCAATGTTTCTGGGAGATGGGAAGCAAAAAATGAATATATTGAGACATTATGTGGAATGTATAGCCACCCAGTGGAATATGACAGCTCTCTTTACAAAAACGTATTTTGCGCAGTTTGTAACGGGCAAAACCTTAATAGGGACGAAGAATGCAGTTTTCATCCAGTTGATCGGGCCGAAAGGACTTACCCTCTCAATGTGCTGATTGATTTCAATCCCAAACCCAAACCTCTGGATCAAGTTGAAACTCTGTCGGAAATAGGGAAGAATTGCAATGTTACAGAAATATACAACCCATTTTCGGTAAGTTCTGGTCCACTGGTAACATATAAGTGCATGTTAGAGAGTTTAGATTCATACTGAGTATTTGGCGAATTGCTGGAAAGCGTATAGCTGAAGAAAATGACATAGCATGCCTGTGCAGTGAATTCGTGGACTTGTTTGAATGTTAAATATTGAGCGTAACCCAACACTAAAGTGGAAACCTTACCCCGTGGAATAAGCTCCTACAAAATACAGAAAAAGGAAAGGTTGCCATTCAAATATTGGCAAGGTCGATTCATTTTTAGCCGAATGGTTGACAATAAATTTTAAACAATTTCTCAAATTTAACTTTGTTCACTGGTACATGAAATAAATTTGAAAAATTGTTTAAAATTCACTGTCAACTATTCGGTTAAAAATGACTCGCCCTTACCGATATTTGGCATGGTACCAGTTCTTTTTCTGTATTTTGCAGGCGCTTAGTCCGTATTGCGTAAAATTTGGATTGACCGAAGTGACACAGCCTAATTGTAAGTTTTTACCCCTCAGCCTATTAGGCTGCGGGGTCTTGTCGTCGGCATGTACGTCAGGTCGTCCGGTCGAACGGTCGAACAGTCGTCCGGTCGTCAACAATTCTTGTGACCGGCCTAGAAGCCAAACCGTTGCTTCTAGAGACTTCAAATTTGGTATACAGGATTGTTGGGTGGTCAACCACAAGCCTATTGAATCTGGACCCGATTGGGTGGAAACTTTGGCGGCCATCTTTAATTTATGCGAAACCATGAATCTTGTTTATCTCGGAAACCATTTCGCTGTTCAGTGTGAAACTTGGTATAGATTATCGATACATCAAGAAACTTTAAAGGAATGACCAAACCAGTTTCCCTGATTGGGTGAAAGCCTTGGCGGCCATCTTTAATTTATGCAGAATCTTTAATGATGTATTTCTCTGATACCATTGAAGTGCTCTATACGAAACTTGGTATAAAGCATCGATGTATCAAGAGACTTACAATGAATAACCACATCAGTTCTTCTGAGAGGCGGGAAGGATGGCCGGCCATTTTTAATTTATGCAAAATCATTAATGATCTCCATCTCTGATACCGTTCAAGTGCTCGATGTAAAATTTGGTAAACATCATCGATGCATCAAGAGACTTATGATGAATGACAGAACTGGTTTCTCTGATTGGGCGGAAATCTTGGCGGCCATCTTTAATTTATGCACAATTTTAATGATGTATATCTCTGAAGTGTTCTATATGAAACTTGGTATACAGCATCGATGTATCAAAAGACTCGCAATGAATAATCACATCAGTTCCTCTGAATGACGGGAAGGATAGGCAGCCATCTTTAATTTATGCAAAATCATTAATGATCTCTATCTCTGATACCATTCAAGTGCTCGATGTAAAATTTGATATACATCATCATTGCATCAAGAGACTTACGATGAATGACAGCACTGGTTTCTCTGATTGGGCGGAAATCTTGACGACCATTTTAATTTATGCAAAATCATTAATGATCTTTTTCTGATACAATTTTAGTGCTTCATATGAAACTATAAATCATCGATACATCAAGAAACTTACAATTAATGACAACCAGTTTCTCTGATTAGGTGAAAAACGTGATTGCCATCTTTGATTTATGCAAAATCTATACCTCTGGTACTGTTCAAGTGTTTCATGCAAGACTTTGTATACATCATCAATACATCAAAAGACTAAAAATGATTGACTAAACTGTTTTCTCTGATTGGATGGAAACCTTGGCAGCCGTTTTCAATTTATGTAAAATCATTGATGATCTATATATCCTTTGATACTGTTCAAGTGTTCAGTATGATGCTTGGTATACATCATAGATAGATCAAGAGACAAGTAATGACTGCCGGTATCTCTGATTGGACAGAAAACTTTGCGGCCATTTCTGATGGCAAGTTTTTTGATAATCTGTATATTTGTCACTTGACTGCTTCATGTTCCTGATGTTTTCAAAGTAGTGTGGTTCAAAGGATATGGTATTGTAAGGCGGGGTTTTTGCCCACAGCCAGCTGACTCATAGGAATGTACATTTCTTCTCTCCATCTGTCAATCACAATGCAATGTACAACTTGTCGTCGGCGGCAACTGTCAATCAACGGAGCGACTCATCGTTCGATTTCAACGTTTGACTAGCCCGTAATGTCCACACGGTATCGTGCCATCGGTAATCAATATTTATTTTCCTGTTAATTGGTTCATAATGATAGCCTAAAATCTTATTTCAGATATACTGAATGCATTTTTTTTTTTAAAAATGAGAAAGATTGAAATAATTGTCGACGTCACACATGTTGCCCTCCTGGGATTCGAACTCGGTAAAAGAAAATTTCGAAGCGCCCTCAACGTGCGTATCCACTACACCACGACATACGAACAACTGTAACAGGCTATTTTGTCACTTTAATCTACTTACGAAAACTTCAAACGTTATGAATAATAACTTTTCATTTTTTAGTATGAAGGACTCCTTGGACCAAAACGATCTTCCAGCAGTGGGGATATAATGTTACAACACAACATCAGTTTAAATGGCGTTTTGGTCCAAGGGGTCCTTCGCGTCTAAATGCGTGTCTGAAGGACTCGATTTAGACACATTTTTCACGAAATAGCACAAGCTGTGGATTTCAGTTTCATGTGATAACTATAATCATAACGCAATCGCACTAAAACTTTCACATATTGTGTACTTATATTTTATCTTGCTGTTACATTAAAACATAAGTATTTTTAGGACATTTCATTTTTTCGATTTCAACCGCACCACGTATAGGCCAAAATCCCGCCTTATCGTACCATCACCTTTAATAGATTGGGAATGGCTGGCACCCAGAGCCGAGGGGTTTTAGATGCGCAGCTTCGTATTCCTATCAAAAACTCTGCATTACTTGGCTCCCACTGAAAATCGGAAGACTTCTATTATTGTTCAGATTATTATTAGGGTTCAAAGCAAGAATGGCTTGAAGCCTTTTGTTTTTGTTCAGAATGTTTTTGTTCTTCCGCCATATGTTTTGCACATGATATGTCAAATTATTTATTATAGTTCTCCAATGCATCCAACATCACACAGTGAATTTATCATATTTTAATCTTGTACAAGCCACTGCTAAAGCATCTTCTGCATTCAACCAAATCTTTCAGGCTTTATATATGCATTTTCCATTCATTGTGTGCCAATATATACTGACTAAAACTATCTGGCTGATTGTTGCACCTTTTAGGTGCTGCCTCATGTTTACTTTATATTTGGGTTACGTGCTTAAACGCTCAATGTTTTATCTTTACACAATTCCAGGTACTAAGTGCACTTAACATGGAATGTCATTTCTTCAGGTATACGCTTTTCAGCAATTTCCAAAGTACTCTGTAACAACAACAACACTCGGTGGGAAGAATTTTGCCACAGTGAACCATTTGAAACACAACTGAGAACCTTGTCTTCATATTATAGGACGTGACACATGTCAAATTTTCAACGGGCGTTATATTATAGGAAGTGACACATGATCCAATGTCAAAAGTTACGTGGGTTAAAAAACGTATGCGTTTTATTTTGGTATCTATATACATAATATGTCCTATACAGAAATGTTCCTTGGGTGATATACATACAACACAACATATTCTGCATGTACAAAACGAATAGTAGGTTTATATTTTCGTGGCCTGTCTCCAGAAAGTCACGAGGCAGCAGTAAGCGATTTGCAATGCAGTTGTTAAACCCCACGTATATTCATATTAATTCATTTTTACAAAATGAATTATTATGTTCGATATCACTATCACTGCACTGCAGAGATCGGAGAATTTTGGGGCTCCCAGGTCATCTACGCAAAGCGACTTCAATATAGGACAGTCTCGAGGTCGAACTCTCTAGTCTCAATTGACCGGAAGCGACATCATCGCTCATCGAGATTAGGCAACGAACCATTTCTGTAAATGGGCAAAGCTGTATTACTTCATTAAGAACATTTACAATCGATGCCTTGTATTGGCAAATGCTTATTTTACCCCGAGAAAATAACATCTTCAAAGTTGTTTGATTTTTCGGTATTTTGAAAGACGCTATGTTACATATATTTGCTACTTTTAAGTTAAAGCTTTGTCCGGTGCTTAACCTTGGCTCGACGGAGGGCCCTCGGTGGTCGAGTGGTCCGAGTCGCTTAGATAGCCTCACACCGCCGAACCGACACGGGTTCGATCCCTGCGGTTGCATTTGTAAAAGTTTGCCAGTTACTGGTCGACGAGCGGTGGTTCTCTCCAGGTACTCCGGCTTTCTCCACCATTCAAACTGGCTGTAACAATATGGGTGAAATAGCTCTCTAGATTTGTATCTAATACCGCTTATGCCGGTGCTAGGGGCCGTGTGATCATGTCATCCAAGTTGCCACATGAACAGGTATGAATAAAAGCGTATACCCGAGATACAACACATATCGCGAATCGTTAGATTCTTGATATGTGATTTAGAATATAGGTTAACCAGAAGACTATACTTTGAAGTCATGTGGCTCTGTCAGTATGTCGGCACCTCTTCCCACTTCCCTTATATGAGTTGTAATTAAACCAAATTCCCCCCTTTTGGCCTGACCTCACGTGTGCAATGACGTCGTTTCGCGCTTTTCACGGCGAGGAGTTCAATCTCGTGATCTTAGTTGCAAAAAAAAACCATTGCGGCGCAAGGTGTACACAAACAAGATGTACAACTAAAGCTGTACACCATTTGTGAGTTTGTAAAATTAAAAAAAACTCCCGTTATTCGAACAGTGTTAAAATCACACCTTGACATATTTGGAGATCAAAGCAGGCTTGAGAATTCAGGTAAAACTTGTGTCAAGGTAAAGAATGGAACTTTAGTGTAGTGTTCAACTTGATATGTGAAGATGTGACGGTGCAGACTGATAATGTACTATACCTGTTTAATAATGTCATATATTTTCTTTCACCCAGAGCCAGTGCGAGAAGTTGAAGTGCTCCCCACGAAGAATTCTATCGGATGGGGTCTGCGAGACGTTTTACGCCTCCACTAAAAGTCTCGGACACTCCTTCTCAATTGTTGTGAAATTTTCCGAGAATCTAATTCCGTCTGATTGGTACAAGCTAACTGATCAGTATCAGGAAAGACTTCGCCAAGAGTTTGCAATGTATCGCCCGTTCGTTTTCTCTTTATTGGAGATGACGAGCTATAGAAGATCTCTTCAAGTCAAGGACGACACAGGACTACTTTTAGTCACAGAAGAGATAACGGGAATGAAGGTCAGTGTCAGAATGGTATCAGCATCGGCTCACCCTTTGGCCGACATGGAAGAGAGTATCAAGGCAGTCCAGTCAATCTCTTTCCCTATTCAGGTCGGGTCAAATACCGTGACCTTGACCTCAATACCTGTCGTCTGCGCAGACAGTCGAGAAGGACTTCCAGAAGGCGAGCCTGGGATGGGATTCGTTATCGCTGGACTCCCAGATGAGCTTAACTGCTTCTCTGGCGATTGTCTTACTGATGTGATCTACGAACCCGTTCAAAACACGCTAGACTATCCCTATTTAGAATTCAACCTCACAACCTCAAATTTCACTTTCCATGTCGAGAATTCAAGTTTAGTGTTTAAAAACCAAACTATGAACCTGAATTCGTCAGGCTACGTGATTTGTGAAGACAATATAAAATTGAGTTCAACAGTTTTACAGCATGTACACAAGGAAATCGCAGGTTTCCTTTCCAGATGTACTGTTCCTGAAGAGGGCGCCACTACGGCCCTAACTATCGTATCCATAGTATGCATCGCGTTGTCCCAGCTATGTCTTCTGATCACTTTTCTCATTTACTGTATTCTTCCGCAACTGCGAACACTACCAGGTAAGAATACGATGACGTTAATTTTTCATTTGTTTTGTGCACAGCTTTTCTTCCAGGTTGGCATTCGAATGACGTACAATGAAACTGTGTGCAGGGCCATGGGTGTCCTTATTCACTATCTCTGGATGTCATCGTTTGCCTGGATGGCCATGTGTGCCTATCATATGTACGCTGTGTTCACGCAAATTGCTACAAACAGATTTTTCAACAGAGAAAATGAAATGAAACAGATCATACGCTTTATAGTGGGATGCAACGGGTCAGCTTCAGTTGTAGTGCTTGCCTGTATTGTATACCATCTAGGAACCACTCAAGGAGAACAAATAGGATACGGCGGAAGAATTTGTTTCCTTAATGAACCAATTGACATCGGTATTTTCTTCGCCTCTCCGCTAGGTGTCGTGCTGATATTTAATACGTTTTGTTTCGTTCGAACTGTAATGGCGATAAGAAGTGTTCCCGATATGAAAAATGCCAAAAACAAGGACAACAGAAACCACATGCTGGTGTATATCCGCTTGTCTGCTCTCCTGGGATTCACTTGGATATTTGGGTTTATCGCCGCAGCTATCCAAAGTGAACCATTATGGTATGTTTTCGTCATCCTTAATGGATTACAGGGAGTGTTCATATTCATTGCATACTGCGTTAATAGAAGGACTTGGGATATGGTGACCAAGCGCTTTGGCAGCAAGCGCTCTGCAAAGTATACGGACGGGGATAGACGTAGAAGCTCCGCTTCGAACACAATCTCAACCACCCTTTAGACTGAGACACGGATCTTATATTTTCACGTAGCCTCAACCACCGTTTAAAGTGAGATACGGATCTTATGTTTTTCGCATAGCCTCAACCACTCTTTAGACTGAGATACGGATCTGATCTTTTCACCTAGTCTTCACCACCCTTAGACTGAGATACGATCCTATTTTCTTTCACATAGCCTCAGCTACCCTCAAGAAGCTTTATTTCATGTCGGCACAATAATTAAATATAAAACTTTGGCTTGCACAAGCTATTTCACCGACCAACATAGATAAAAATATAACTGTAAGATACAGATATATACAAACCAGTAATACATGTACCACATTCACATGGTAATACGTGATACTTACCATGGTAGATGTGAGAATTAGATAAATTTCTATTTATTTCAACATTATATATATTATAGGATATAAATGTACATCAAATCGACAATATCAGAAGCGGTAAGATGTGCTCACGGATGTTGGTAGTCATTCACATGCTGCAGTTACACGTAGGCCCTTCCCAGATACGGAACTGAACATAGAACACGTACACGGAGGCACGGATCTTATTGTTTCAGAAAGCATTCACCACCCTATAGTAAATACTGATTATATTTTCACGTATCCTGAACCGCCGCTAGACGAAGGCACGGATCTTATCATTCCACATAGCCGTTTCAGAGGCAATAATGAACCCATCTTTTCACATAGCCACAACCACCCTTTAGACTTGCATACGGGTATTATATTCTCACACAACCTCATTCACCCTTTAGACAGAGATACTGATATACCCGAACCACCATGTAGACATAGAGACTGATCTGATCTTTTCACACAGATCCAACCACATTTTAATGTTAGATACGGATCTTATCTTTTAACAGTGCTTCATCCACCCTTCAGACGCAGAGACTGTTCTTTTCTGTCCAAAAGCAGCTACCTGGTATTAATGAGAAATTTGCAGAATCTAGCTCTCTATTTATACTACACAACGCCGTCTTCAATTGGGTAGTTTTATTTGAATTGTAACAAGGTCAGCGATTTGCTGCAAATATAGAAAATACGACAGCAATAATACAACACTGTTTATAATGTCAGATTTGTTAAATGAGAATAAAATAATACATTTTAAAATAACATACTTTGTGTTTGTTCATCATGGATTATGACGCGTTGCACTAATATTCATTGATGTAATTCATTCTTCAGGAACCGGACTCGCATGACTTAAATCTCCAGAACTAGGTCAATCTCATTATTCTGAGCATAGTCTGAGTGTACTCAGCATACGTTAGTACAGAACAATGCCCTTACCAAAGACAACCACAAAGATTGTGGTACTTTTGTACGTGGAATACATTCAGAATACAAAGAATGTATTCGAATTGTGGTCGATTGTGGTCAAGGCACTTTGTCTTCAAGATGAGGAACTGAGGAATACAATCATTGTGGTTCGCTTTGTATTCAGAAAATCAGGAATACAAAGATTGTGGTTTGATTACGAAGGTTATTCATTCAATAACCTTCATAATCAAACCACAATCTTTGTATTCAAGAAGACGTCACACAATCACGCGATCTCGGCGCCAAAATTCAAAGAGCAGACGCTCAAAGCCAAACTCACTGGTGTGCAGATCAGTTCCATGCACTGTTGATTGCAGGACATTTTGAATTGTTTTCCTTGCAACTTAAAATCTGTTGACAGGTATGGATATTTGCTCATTTGTTTTAAGTGCCAAGCACCCAAACTTGAGTGTTTCTGCTGTACCCATTTGAAAAGAAATAGGTTTATGAAATTGCCGCTTGCGTAGCAAGAACAACATCACCGCGTGTCCAGTTTCCGTTTTTTCAACAACAACATTTTCGTTGATCATCCAAAATCCTAGAAAATGTGTGAGGCTGGCATGATCTTTATAAACATGAAATAATTTTGAAGCTATACAAAATTTATAGGAAGTGATGTATCCATAGAATGCAAAAGACTTCTTGATCCTGTTGTTATAAAGCGGACAACATCGTTGTTGTTGTTGTTGTTGGAATGGCTTCCTTTCACTGTTGATCTATTATAGTATTACTGAGGGAGAGAGAGAAAAAATATACAATTTCTTCAAATCACTAAATGGTATGGATTATCTAAAACCCAGTTAAAGTTGATAGGTTATTGAGATCAGTATTTTTCTCACAGAAATTGATACTGGTAGGCCTAGACCAGTATATTGTGATTGTAGATTTAGGCCATCTTCAAAACTATTTTTAAAAAGGTCATTTGGCCTATTTAGATTTATATTCTCACAAAATTGAAGTTATTCGATCTTGTGAGAAAGTTAAGCATAACCCGCATATTGTATACAAAGAAATAGTTAATAAACTTATTCAAACAATATGACCATTGAGTGAGTGTGATTTAATGTTGCTTTAATCCAACAATCATCACGTCATATCATGACGTTTGGGTCCTATTACTTTTCACACTGGGAACACGTTTCTTGTGCATAAATCCTGTACATCAGATGCAGTACACTCGTCACTCAAAAAACCCGCTCACAGTTATCGTTGATTTATTACTGAAAAGTTATATCAAATACTGGTCATCAAACTTAATTCTCCCAAACAATTCGCCAGATTACGTGAGAGGAAAATGTTAATAATCTAGTCTATATCTGAAAATGAATAAATTTTCGTTTGTATGTTTAAAAATCGTTACTGCATGCATGCCTTGATGATGTTTTGCCCTGCAGGCTATATATTTCAGTTGCATGGTATTGTATTACTATTCAGTCATTGTATTCGAAATACATCCCATTAGTATTCGAATACAATATCATGCAATTGATTCATCGATCTGGATTGTGGTTCTGCATTGTGGTTCAACCGGCTATATAAGCCTTCGAATACAAATCTAATTTAAATATTTCGGCGCATATACACACAGTCGGAATACAATCGTGTGTTCGAAGACATTCCGAATACAATGAGTCCCAACAGTCCAACATGAGAACAAATCAAAAACATTGTATTCACAATGCATTATGACCACAAAACTACCATAAAACTACCACAAAACAATGTTATATTCGGAAGACAAATATAATGTATTCGTCTTTGGTAAGGGTGATCACCGATGATTACTTTATGTAGTAACAGCAGAAACTACAGATTGTCGTCAAAAGACATCCGCCAAGCAATAAAAGGCATTATTATACCTCATGTAAATTAGTAATGTTTTCCATTGGTTGACGGCCTGTCACGTGTCATTCTACAAATAGTGATGTTCAGTTATGATGCAGTCATATCTTGCCTTACCGTTGAATAAATGTCATGTACCACGGCAGAGCGTTGAACATGTCATTTGTTCCACGGCGACATCTGCTGGTCCAGCCAGGAGTAACGTCCCATTTGCATTTGCGTACACTTCGCCATCCATAAGATGGCTTGCGAATCGTGTGTCTCCATTATCGCGGAGCGATATCCAGTACTTTATCGGATTCTGTTCGGCCTTCATCCGGCGGAGAACAGACCCGCGAAATCTGATAAATTACAGGTTTTCGTGCCACTTCTGAAACAGATATTGCCTGGGCTTATAGAATATATAGGTATGTATAACTTTCGTATCATCCAAGAGGTGTGGTGAATTTGGAATTTTGAACAAGTAGTTCATCACATGACTCGAAAATGGCGAGTTACGTTGGGGTTACGTCGGTGGACTTTAGCTGATTGGCTGACGAAGTCACGTGGTATTGATTCATGGAAATTCCCTCCTGCAGTTGCCGAAAGTAGGCTGAACATGGATACACACGATCCCAGGGTCAGTCTTACCGCGTATAGATGACCGAGATGGTTACAGGTTGGTCCCATTTGTTTCTCGGGGCCAGCGTACCCATGGTAACAGGCCGATTCAGGTCGTCTGCCAGTGCGGATGCTCTGTCGCATCGAAACTGTTTCGACTACAGATGTCGCTGGCAAACGGGAGCGTTTCAATATTATGAATATTATGACCGATACAGAACTAGAATTAGTGTTACCGTACGTACTAAAAATAAAACATTCGGTATAATAAAACAACTACTGCCTGTTATAGAGTGGGACATCACGATTTTTCAGCTCTCGACCTGTAATGTACAACTCGCGCTCCGCGCTCTCCGCGCTCCTTGTACATCACTTGTCTCGAGCTGACAAATCGTATTATCTCCCACTCTATAAGATGCAATAATTGTACATGAGCAGTGTGACTAACGTCACAGGACCTACGAAGTAGAGTAGGCATTAGGACTCGAACGCGAACTCAACCCTTGGAAATCCCCACCCACAGTTGAAATCCTGCCTATATTAAGATGGGCACCGCCCAAGTCAGAATCCCCAGTGATTTTCATCAAAAATCACCAGGAATTTTCATCAAAAGTAGGTCAGCTCAGAACTTGTTGGTAACAGTCTTCTAATGCGCCTTCATTTTAACTAAAAGAAACAGACTGAATAATAAAGGTTCAGTAGATTTCAAGCTTTACGTGTGAAAATACATTTACATCTCTTTAATGGTTTTCAGTGCCCTTGTCCAGGATCAAAACAACGTTTTGAATCACATTATTTTCCCAACAATACAACATATTTTTATATATAGTACTATAGTAGAAAGGTTGCATTTATGTAGTTTACGGTAGTTCAACTCAAGACCAACACCTTCTCTGCACAAGATAATAATGATTCTATGTCATTCTCCTGAGCATAACCGGTACAAAGACGAACAAATAGCGTCTCTACATCACGTTGTTATCTAGATATATGAGACAACACATTTTGGGTATCGGCAATCTGATGAATGTACTATTCCGGTTTTCTTGTTTCACATTATATTCTATGGCGGTTGATCGGTGAATTTCTTCATTGATAAACGTTAAACCACCTCAGCTTCGTTGTGTGAATCGGAATTGCATTGCTGTGACACACCAACACACTCCGTGGCAGTGATTCTGTATCCCCTAATAAAGGAATCAAAATGGATCAAGATTTGAAATGACAAGAAAAATTTAGACATATTTTGTTTACACATGTAATTTTTTGTTTAAATTATATCCAAGTGTGATATATAGGCCTAGTCAATAGACAAGAGGTACAAAAAAAACTCAAGTTATCATATTTCCACATCATGATCAAAGTTACTTTATCTAGTTAAATTCTACCAAAAGAAGACCCTTTAAACATGCCGTCATGGCTTTGTTTCGCCCTCAGTAAACTGTTATCATTGTCCCTCACACAGACTAATCTGAAGGATGATAACACATCTTTCCTTCTTCTGCTGGGTTATTGCACCACGCTGACTTAATTGGTTGATGTAGGATATTTCACCATCAGTGAGTAATCAGACCTGAATTTGAAGCCTGCTGTGGTCAGTGATGAAATGTTTGGATGTGAAATAGGATGCACGTTAAAGGCCACAGTTTACATGTATCTATAACAATATACTGAATTGTGTGTATTAAGGCTGGCATAGCGGTGTAGATAAATGCACTAACAAATGATGGAAAATTAGCATTTCCTATTTCATATACGAAATAGGGTTTGATATAATTTAAGTGTGTACTCGGGAGATGACTTGCATTGGGGGCCCTGTGTGCTACCATGAGAGAATTTATATAGCATCTCTAAATTGACAGTGGGAACTATTAACTTTTCCAGATGTCATCGCTGGTGAGTCGTTAGCATAGCAACTATTATCACCCTCAGTTTCTATTACCCTGGACACTGATCAGCCCAGCAGTACAGCACGAGGTGTTGGGAGGAGAGTCCGAGAGAGCGGGGCACCCTCCCCCCCTCTTCTCGGAATTAGGAGATTATTTTTAATTAGCGTAGGGAATGGTGCTCTGTCAGAGCAGTTGAGAAGTAAATGTTTCAAGTCCCAAAATAAGACCGGAAACTGGAAAAGAAACACAAATTTGAAGTGAGAACGGTCAAGATCAGAGATTTGTTAGAATGCAAGAATCAAAAGAGAGCCATTCTCCATGGATATATTTATTTGGCATTCAACTTCAAGATACCTCATCTGAAGAGAGTACATAATAATAATCAATGAACAATAAAGCACACACGAAAAAAATAAACAACTGGTTATAGGTTACTGAATTTAAAACACAACGATGATTTTATTATTGATCTATTCAGTAATAACAGATAATAGGGTCATTGTTGTGTTTAAATTTAGTAATTTCTCTCATAAAATCCAGTAATTTTTTATTTCTTTTTGAGGTAGAACATTTTTTAACTAATGACTGAACTGAAGAAATTATGCAATGTTGTATAGGCTGGATATATAAAACGCGCAGTATAATATGCCTTCAACGGAATTCCAAGACCAGCAAATGAGTGAAAACGGATATCATCGGAATGTGTGTCAACATTACAGTGAGGCTAAAAATAGATTACTTATGAATCTCCAGTTTAATACTAGATTCAAGTGTACTGTTCAACTAGCCATATTATAGATATCTCATAGTACATGTAGATCTAATAGACTGATTACGACGTACGAGCGAGCGCACACATGCATGTGTGCTTTTAATATAGATATAATTAAAATATTTTTTGGAAGCTGACGTTTTAGAACAACAACAACGACCACCGAAAGCCAACAAATATCCTGACGCTTCTGTGAGAAGAAGTTTTTCAAGGTTGCTTGGCGCTTCTGACAATGATTTATAAAAAACATGTAAAGTGATACTCGTGGCTCGGTAAAACTTCGCAGCAGACGAAATAACAACCTCCATTCTCCGATAAAATGATTTGCTTCCTTCATGCATCGTGGCATATACAGCTCGGGAAGCGTGGCGTGGACTATTAGGGAAAACATGGCGGAGCTACCTGGAAACGTATAATGCCGACATATTTTGGCAAGTACCATTAAAGTTACTGATATTTTCGAGTGCTGGGCGCATCATTTTTTTTTTTTTTGCTTTAGTGCTGGGCGGCCGAAGTTAGTCCCAGACGCTTAAAAGTCACAGTGAAGCATACAGTCAAGGGTTCCCGATGGGCATGACAGTGCACTCGAGTCATCAATAAATAATAAAAAATTAATTATAAATTAAATTTTCATCAGAATTCGATCAGCTCAGAACTTGCTGGTAACAATGCCCTAATGCACGTTCATGCCAAAAATCAAGGTTCTAATGTTAACGGTTCTCCTTATTTTGCCGACGAAAGGATTCGGATGGACTGACTGACTCACTCACTCACTCATTACCGGACAATTTGCGATCTGTAGCCTACTTCGTAGGAATAATGTCTCACTTATAATTTTCATGACTATTACCAAGCTATTTGGAATATGTATTGATAGCCTACCAGTAACTGCCAACCCATTTTATATTGCTATGGAAAGTAAATTATTCCGCGAGTTACCTTGATATTACCTGGACAAGAATGTGATCTATGTATGTCGATTGACATAGGTAGGGGCCCAACGATATGGTAAAAATGATCAGAAAGAGACAAAGTTTCGAAGTTGTACGGAAAACTATAAACCGAGATATATATATATATGACCGGGACAAGAGTTTAGTACGTGTACGACGGACATGTAAGGACCATAAATGTGGGTCATTCTTTCATGTAAGCAGTCCCGAGAGAGCTGGTGCATACATGTACATGGAGATGGCAAGCCAGGGGCCTTATTCTCAAAGGCTTCGTGAGGCCTAAGAGACACATAACCCATACTTAGTCATCTTCACATACTACACTAACGTTCCAACACGTGTAGTGTTAGACTTGGGTAAGCGAAGATGATACTTAGTGTCCTCGTAGGGAAAAGGTTGCTATTGACGAACACCTCGGAATTTGACTCTCAAGTTAGGGGAGGTCTGTACCTCCCGTAAACCGCTCTTAACACTAACAGACGTCTCTTGCGTGGACTGTTTGCTCGCGTTATTATCTGTATACTAATAAATATTCATAAAAATGACTTACGGCAAAATAAGGAGAACCGTTGACATTAGAACCTTGATTTTTGGCATGAAGGTGCATTATGGGACTGTTCTGAGCTGACCTACTTATGATAAAAATTTCTGGTGATTTTTGATGAAAATCACTGGTGATTCTGACTTGGGAACTGGGGGGGGGGGGATTTCCAAGAGTTCAGTTCACGTCGGAGTCCTAAAGCCTACCCTACTTCGTAGGTCCTGTGACGTTAGTCACACTGCTCATGTGGTATTACACATCTTCCAATATCATTCACTTAAAATATAATACTAGATTGTGCCCTTAATATAATCGTAATCATGACAATAAATGCCAAGGTACCTCACTTTCTACATGTACTTCTAGCTTCACTGACATACATGGCCACATGTATGCTTAGTAGTTCAATAACAGGTCAGTGGTGACCCACGATGGTTCTATATATTGTTCCTACGAAGTAGGCTCTCATTTGCAAATTGTCCGGTAATGAGTGAGTCAGTGAGTGAGTGAGTCAGTCCATCCGAATCCTTTCGTCGGCAAACTAAGGAGAACCGTTGACATTAGAACCTTGATTTTTAGGCTGAACGTGCATTAGGGGACTGCTACCAGCAAGTTCTGAGCTGACCGAATTCTGATGAAAATTTGATTTATAATTATTTTTATTATTTATTGATGGCTCAGCGAGTGCGCTGTCATGCCCATCGGGAACCCTTGGTTGTATGTTTCATTGTGACTTTTGAAGGTTCCCTGATACCAGGAAGCCTGGTCCATTCGAGATTCAGACCATCTGAGAATGGTTATCGTTGGGTGGAATCCCCCAATCCCCATATATTCTGGGAGCTTACATGATGCTACACTTATTCAACCTATGTAATACCCTCGGGAGGATTTCCCCACCCCTGGGGCAGACCTACTTAGGTGACCTATAAACCTCGAGTCAGCACCTGCGTCCTAGTGGCACATACTCCAGAACGTCTATATATTAATCTATATATTTCTCCCATCTATCTATCCAAGGAAAAACCCCGTCATTGACGCTGGAATTTGGTCCTCTTCAGTATGTGAACGTCGACACTCAATCTGACTGAATGACTAGACTTACTACAACTCGGGAGTACCATTACAAAATCCGTTCCGTCTGATTCACCAAACGCTATATAGCCGATCTCCTAGCTTTGGAAAATCACTGTATTGGCGACGCTGTGAAGCATATATGTCCCTTCACTCCCCCATTCCAATGAAACAAGTGATGGTCCAGATGGAACGTCTTAGCGTTGGACACACCGGTTCTCGTCAGATCACCGAAGATAAGCTCGGTCAATATTTGGATGAGTGACCGAGTGCTGCACTGGCTGGGCTGATCAGTGGGTTCATACTCCATGTAATTGTAAGAATCACGAGACAATGCATACAATAGCCAAGCCTGGGGACAACAATGTGCAATCCTAATTGATTGTACCGGGGTATATTAATATGTACTCCGTCAGGAGGTGCCTCTCTCAAAGGGGGAAATTACGAACCGAACTTGAACTTGAACTTGTGCCTAGAATTGAGCCTTTTCAGCGACACAAAGAGTCAGACAATAGCTCCCTACCGATCAGTGTCCAGGGCACATGTAGACACCGTCGTGATATGACCGAAACAAGATTCAAAACGACGTTAAACCCTACTACTCACTCACCCCATTCCTTCAAGGAACTGATCATGACAGACTTTGGCTTGCCAAGTGGCAATGCACAGGCAGTGACAGTCTTTCGCGAAATTTAGCCAGTTTTTGTGAAAGCTGTCACAGTAGGTTAAGTACCTGGGAAATGTGTGCCTTATACCAAATATACTCTTCTATTTGCTTCGACATTCAACAGATACTGGTCGATCACTTTGACTTTTGCCTTTCTTCGGCATTCGACACACTGGATTGTTTCAATTTCTCTAAACTCCTTGTCAGATACCGGGGTACTTCAGTTTGATTGTTCTCTTTTTTTGCTTCGACATTCGACAAATACGACACTTTGACTTTTCTATTTCTACTGAGATGTTCGACACACTGGATTGCCTCCTTTTTATTCTACTGCTCGACACCTGTTACACTTTACACTTTTTTCTGCTTCGACATGCCACACATTGAATTGCCCCGCCTTCTGCCACCCCTCGACAGATACACCAGTTTTAATTTTTCTCTGTTTCTGCTTCGACGTTCGAGACATTGGATTGCTTCTCTTTCTGCCACCCATCGACAGATATGATTGGCTGACTATATTATATTATTTTGTTTCTACGTTCGACACATTGGATTGCTTCTCTTTCTGCCACCCATCGACAGATATGATTGGCTGACTATATTATATTATTTTGTTTCTACGTTCGACACATTGGATTGCTTCCCTTTCTGCAACGCCTCGATAGATATGACAGTCTGCCTATATTCTCTTTCCTTTTGCTTCAACACATTGGATTGCTTCCCTTTCTGCAACGCCTCGATAGATATGACAGTCTGCCTATATTCTCTTTCCTTTTGCTTCAACACATTGGATTGCTTCCCTTTCTGTAGCCCCCCCCCCCCCCTCCACGACTGATATGAAATTCTGACTACATTCTCTTTTTTTTTTGCTTCAACATTGAACAGATTGGATTGTTCCATTTCTGTAATCCCTCTTTTTTTTCTACTTTCGACAGATACGACACTTTGACTTTACCATGTATGCTTCGACGTTCGACACATTAGATTGCCCCCCTTCTGCTACCGCTCAGCATATACCAGTTTGACTTTTCTTTTTTAGCTAGCTGCAACATTCCAGTGGCGTTGGGGCCGCCTAGGCCGCGAAAGCTCCGGGGTTCTAGATCGCCGGAGATGCGTTCTGAGCGTTTTCCCGGAAATAAAACTGATCATACTGCATGCAGATTTATGGTTCTATTTTCACGATGTTTTCGCAATTATAAGCACGCATCGATATTGAAAACATCATATCTCATGCCTGCATCCATTTGAATTTCTAGTTATAAAAACACAAAAAACATACAAAACGATGACTTTTAGTTCTTGGAAGGGAAACCAATATGCCTACCGATACGATTCATTCACACAAAGATGAAACAAGGAAATCCTCACAGCCCAACAGGCGAGGATCCAGGGGCCGCCTAGGTCCCGGAAGCCCCAAAGTTCCCCGAAAAGTGAGGGGGGGGGGGGGATTGCTACCCTTTCTCCGAACTCCTCGACAGATGTTCTAGTTTTCTCTTTTTTTTGACTTCGAGACTCGACAGATACGATACTTTGACTTTTTGTTTATGTTTTGACGTTCGACACGTTGCATTGCCTCCTTTAATGCCACCGCTTGGCAGATACAGCAGTTGATTTTTCCATTTTTTTTTAGCTTCGACTGTCGCGACACTTTGAGTTTTCTGTTTCCGGTGCGATGTTTGACACACTGGATTGTCCCCCTTTGCTTCCCTTTGCAGAAAAAAGAGAACAGTCAAACTCATTATCTGTCGAGAGGTTACAGACAGGGATGAATACCAATGTGTCGAATGTCGACTAAAAACAGAGAAGTCAAACTGTCATCATCTGTCGAGGCATAACAAGTGAAGCAACCCAATGTGTCGAATGTCGAAGCAAAAATAAAGGGTTGTGAATCTGTCGTATATGTTTTTGAGTCACTGAAATCGAACTGTAGAATGGGAAGCAATCCAATGTAACGACTGCAAAAAAAAAGAAAAAAGAAAAAAAAAAAAAAAAAGGAAAAGTCTGTCATATACGTCGAGAGCTTTATAGACTACAGACAGAGAAGCGAGCCAATGTGTCAAATGTCGAAGGAAACGAAAAGGGGAAAAATCATGTATGTGGAGGGGGATAAAAACAGAGAAAGGTCAAACTGGCTAACAGAAGGCCTGGTTACATTAAGTGGGAATAATCCAAGTAAGCTGGTTCTTGTTGTCATTTAGATACATGCATGGTCTCAGCAATGCTCAAGGGTGTTGCTAGGGGGACGGTCGTCGAATCCTAACGGGTGACTAATTTCACTTTCCCCGGGGCTAGGGGCCGTTCGAATATCATGTGTTTTACATCTCCATGATGCTGAAATGAACAGTCACAATCAAAGCGTGATTGAGCTACATACAGACAGAGAAGCGGGGCGCGAAAATGATGATTCCTTCATGGGGATAAAATTTTACAAAAAACGAGTAGATCGACCCCCTCTCGGTTTTGTCTTTCTGTGCTGTTTTTTAAAAAGCTGCGAAGAGAGAGTAATAGGTTTAAACTGGCCGGTTACCCCCCAGAAGTGATGTGTAGCACGTGATAAAACAAGATCTGTGACACTGGCTGAGCTGGAAAGCAGAGTTCCCACATCACTGTTTTATGACGGCTGATTTAACCACCAAACACGATCAAGAGAGACAGAGAGATATATAATTAGATTTTACGTTGCGATCAGCAATATTTCAACTACATGTGTTGGTGAAAGACACTAAAAGAATAATCTGGCAGCTTCACCGTTCAATCTCTCCACATAAATCAGGCCTAATCTGAATTCATGTCCACGTCAGTTGGTATAATCAAGATCTATGTTATAATCAAGTCAATGGATCGGATGTCAGAGCAAAAGCCAATAATGATAATGCATGTTCGTTTATTAAAGTGCATACTGACCCATCAAATTCTCAGTACAGTTTTGACAATGAAATTGGTTAACTGTCTCCAAACTAAAATATGCTCACCAGACAGTGCAGTTACACAACCTTGCAATTTAAAACCATATAGACTGAAGTTATATAACTGTTTCTCACAAATAACTGTGTACATTGATGTTTTACAATACCTGACTTCTAAGGTCATGGGATGGAATATCGTCAATAGATTTGTCAAAACAAACTAGCACTGAAAATTAGAACACATTATAATATATATATGTAGTGTAACATTTAAAAGCGGCTAAAAAGTCGGTACTTTATACAATGTGACTTTATATTGATGAACTGTTCATTTTTCATACCAGTGCAGCACTTTGCCCAGTGCAGCACTTTGCAGGTTGCTAAGCTGGCCCATGTTGATTAATTTGTGATATGGTGCCATTCCCAATGCACTTTATTATAGACTACAGGAATGTTTATAAAAATTGTCATATATTCAGTTTCCGGAAAATGGGGTATGTGTATTTGAACTAGCGTAACATTCACAGTTGATGGCCGGTCTAGAACAGTTAAGTGCTAAATGTTGCACCATATACACAGGATATACACGGGAATAGATATCGCATTTTATCAAAATATGTACATTTGTGTTCCTAGCATCTCATTCGTACAGTAGGTGTTCTGTGCTGTTCCGTTGAGCAGATTAGGTGTGAAAATGGTCAAGAAACACTTAAAAATGCTTCCTGGTAATTATTATATTAAACAATGGTATACAGGTTTGGTCAGTGTTATAAGGCTTCCAATTTCATTTGTTTAAATCGAATTTCTAACTTCACAACTAGTGTCGGTATGATACATATGACACCTGGTCTTAGTGAGAATGCATTACAATTAACGGTTCGTTATTTATGTATCCTGTACATAATCATAGACCTGGGGACCAACTCCAAATTACGACCGAAAACTTTTAAAATTCGGCGGATGACTTGCTTAAATCATGCAATTAGAATTAGTTTTAGGAGGATATGCTTCAGAAGTTGTAGGCGGCTCCTTCGCCTTTACGGATATTCCAATCACTTCATGTGTAAGTCCGTTATACGTTACACGGATATCAGGTACACGATATTCAACAGATTGGAGAGAATCACCTGTCTAAAATGGAGGTTAAAATGGTCGTTTTTGTCCAATAAATTCAAGAATATATCGAACGAAGAGACAGTCCCCATGAACGAGCATGGACATAAAATTGGTATTGGAAAAGCAGATTGTCATCTATCTAATTTGCATGAGAATAGACGATATGTTTCGTTCTCTACTAACAATTAGACTGCACACTGTCACAGGAAAACCACTGTTACGACATGTAACAATATATAAGATTCTATTACTTGAGATTCCAACTGTTCAGCTGTGCATAATCCTCTTGTGGATATTGTTACCGGTATTTCCGAAACCAAATCGTTCTAAAGGTCTGTACTAAATTACACATCATCTAGTCTTTTCTTACTGCGCTTTCATTAAATGCCCAGTGCCGTTGACATTGAATTGACATTGACATTGAATCGGATATATCTCGCAATATTTCATGGGACAGCTAACCGCTGAAATTCGAAATTTAAACACGATATATTGTTGGAGTTCCCATTGATTTTGAGTTCGAATGGGTTCGAAGTATTTCGCTTCATGGTGACACAAATTAATAGCACCAATGATACCGAGTATAACAACATCGTTGCAGTCTAAGATGTGTTTTCTACAAAAAGAAAATCATACTTGCAACCAACACGGGCGAAGAACCATCAACAGGATAACAGACTTGAAAATGATATCTGTATTTCATGAAATAAAAAACAGATGCACCGAGACTATACGTTTGTTGCAATGGCGTACACATGAATAGAACATTAATTGTTGAGGTGTAAGATGGATTGATATGGGTGAAGGTTGAAGGAAGGGGCATCGTGGCTTAAAGTAAGTATCTTTGACGTATTAAAGCGCAAACCACGGAGATTAGAATGTTATCTCCTGTTTAGATTCTGAAGACATGTCATTCAGAGTTATCCCGCTGTACCTCATTTGTCAGTATACAAGAAGGTTCAGATCCGTTTCAAGAAAGATTGAACAAGACAAACTTCACTAAAGCATTTGAAAATGTTAGTCTGCAAGACTCATCAAGAATTGGAATCTCTGCGTGTCCATGCCGTCTTGACTGATCAATGACCGTAGGTTGCGAGATCATAACCACAATGCATGTCCCTGGTACAGGATATGCTTATTTATTGTGACACCGAACAATGGGTCCTAAGTAAAACAAACTTGTACAAACAGTTGACAGATGGATTAAATTGTTTCTATTAATATGCGATAAATCCTGTAATTGTCAGGCATTTGGAAAACAATGGGAATCGACCTCAATAGCTCCTGAAGTATGGAAAGTTGTAAGTACATTTAGAGTATTTCCCTGCCACAAAGCATCGGAACAGTCTTTATTCCTCACCAAATACTTTCCTGGTATTCTAGCAGCTTTTGTGGAGAAAATTACATGTCCCAAAAACCGATCGATAAAATGTCGGAGACCGCCTAATTTGGTATCAGATGTCACTGGGATGTCATCAAGGCATGTTCTGGTAGACCTTGACATATATATATATTTTGCACCTTGACTGACATAATTGATTGACTGATGTACCTCTATACATGTGGTTAGTCTTATTTTCGTATAAAAAAATGAGTAATTCGGCCCCAATATCGAGCTATGCCATTGGACTATTACCCAGATTTACTTCTGCGAGAATCAGGTTAGCGTCACCAGAGGACTGATTTATGAGAAGACCTCTACAAATCACTCTGGATATGGTAGAAAATGGAATTTCATAAAATCTTTGTTGTACGTCGAAAAATATAGTATTAAAATTTGTACCGAACCAAACCAAAGAGAGCGAATATTTGTTTCAAGCCTATTCCATTTTACTCTGTAGGGTTTTTGGCGTATATACCCGATGCATTCTGCATAGTTTTTTATTTCTTTAATTTCATAGAATAGGTGATTTATAAACCATTAGTTTGCGAGTGCCTAAGTGACAAGGCAATGCAAAAAAATATTAACGTATTGCAAATCTCTTCCATTAGTAATGAATTGCCGTAAAGCCATACAAACGAACGAACGTGTCCAGATTAAACAAGATTTGCACGAATCTTACATTCAATAATTCTCAGTGAAAGCAAGAAAACTATACCATTCGGACCATACCCATGGATTCATTTATTTATTTGTTTATTTTTTGCACAGTATTGCACATGAACGGAAATAATTGTATATTGCAGCGCTCCGCTTGCCATAAAACATCGGTGCCAAATCATTCATGAAATCTCTACACAATATCAGCATACTGAGATAATTTCACGTCCATTATTAACGATATGGTACTCAACTGCCTAAATCGCTGGTTTACTGGTTAAGTTCGTATCGTCTCATCGTTATACTGGGTAATTTGGCACCGGTTAAACATCGTTAGGGGATTAGTCATAGGAGCAGCTTGATACATTTTTCCAATTATCGTTTAATTAAGAGAAAGTTAATTGGAGTAAATTACCCAGATGACCATTTACTGGGAGGGTGGTGTGTAAACAGCTGAAACCAATAAAATTCCTATCGCAGACGTATATCACGGCATACGTGCTGCATTAGAGAGGCTTTTCTAAACATTCGCTGCAGCCTAGAAACAAGTCCTGTACTAGTATTTGACGCAAAGACTGCATTGTATATACATTTTCAGACATCTTGTGATGAATCGATCCACAGTTTTGTTTAGAATTATATCAAGATGGATGACCCGTGCTACCATGTATAAGTTCTTCACGTTGAAGTAACAGGACTTATCTTGCTGCGGGAATTCTATTGGTTGCTGATTGAATTTGAGAAGGAAAACTCCTTTGGCGTTCAGATGTTTCCCACGAAGTCATTCCTAGGTCACCAGTGCTGAAATGTTACGCAATGTTTTGAGGTATAGCTAGAGTCTTTTCAAACGGCATGGATAACACCGTAATTGTGTACATTGTCTCGTTCCTGCTGCAGCATTATCATACCACAATGCCAAGCAAATCCCCATACATGTATCTCACAAAAGAAACTTTAAAAGCAAGTGTGTACGACGGGTTTGGAATAGTTCATTTGGACGCTGCAATTCAGCAGTCTGATTATGCCTGTGGAAATTCAGTTTTCTGTGACTCTTCCGTCGGAAAGTATAACTCGAGCGCTTCATGCGTTAGCTGTGCTCCATGCTATTGTGACGAAAGCTGTCGCATATTCGGAGACTGCTGTGTAGATTTGGCATTGATGAGTTCTCCAACAACCCAGCCTACTGCGTCCCCGTACATGGGCTGCATAAAGCAACATCCGCACAGCAATGAGCAGTCGCGTGTTTACATGATCTCTGAATGTCCGCTTAGCTCCACTAGTCCTACCCACTTGATAAGAAAGTGCGAACAGCCCGAGTTGGGAGATTTTCGCCAGGTTACGCCGGTGTCAGAAGTGGGATCTAACCTGACATACAGGAACATCTTCTGTGCCAGGTGCCATGGTGTCCGACATTTTGTTGCCTGGGCGACTCGTGCGGACTGTCAGGTGGGCACTCTGGCCAGGAGCACCTTTAGTGCTGATCAGTTGTGGAAACTGGTTCTGGCAACTCCGGAATGCGATGTTAAAAACTATCCTCCCGACAGCATATCTTTACGTGTCGCCGAGAGGCCGTGTGTAGGTGGAGTCGTCATTGACAAATGCAACACAACTGGAGATTGGAAGGAATTCAACGCAACGTTGGAAAACTTGTGTCAAACTGTTCACAGCCCAATCGAGCACAAGAAGGAGTCCAAGACATATAAGAATGTATTTTGTAGCATATGCAATGAAATGGAAATCCACAGAGATGAGTTCTGTAGAGTCGTTACGGTCTACCATGCAGTCGCGTCTTTCCCTCTTAGCGTTGTGATTGACTTCAATCCTGAAAGTGAACATTGGCAAAACGGTGTGGCGTCAGAGGACGGACACGTTTGTTCACCCGAGGAGGAGTATACGGCTTTATCGGTGAGTAGATTTTTTTCATATATGCACAAAAGGAAGTGTAGTGCTGGAGTGGCTGATGTGAAAGGAAACCTGGTCCGCTACGAATTTAAGTCCGCTTTCTATGTTTAACCCAGCTAAGATTTGTTTTCCTATAACACACGAATTGGGAATAGAACAATATCTCCAATGGAAATGTTCTAGGACTGTGATTCCTCTCACACTACACTCTAAAAACGCAAATGTTAGAATTAACATCTAGAGGGTTGGAGGACGGAAAGCATTTAGAAAGTGTTGTATTCACCACTTTTAACTGTTAAATGCAACATTTTAAAGGTGAAATGCAAAGGTAATAAAAGTAAGAAAAAAGCATTTCCCTCTCCTTTTTATGATGATAATAAATTATACAGCCATCAATGAACGAAATCCGGTGATAAGTTTTATTTTTTAAAGAGAAATAAAACACGTATATGATCAGCGGCTTGAAACTAGTGCATCGCTTATCTCCCCTTGATTCGAAGCTCTTCCACCAGGGGCTATGCCGTCATAGTTGAACCACACTAAAAAAATGGCGGCTAACACGAATGTAGATAGCGACAGCGATGCGGAGGAATTTTCTTACACTTCTTCCTCTTCTTCTGAAGAGGAATTGAGAAGAATTCACGGCAATGGTTAGTGCAGTGGTGCCCCTGCCTTACCAACACGAACCTATTGTGAACAAAGAACCAGCAGACAGCGATAGGATCAGCGACACTGCAGGGGCCGTGGGCGACATAGGCCTACCGAGAGAATCGGAAATACAGATTGGTAAATTCCGACTTTTTCTTTTATTCCCCGTAGCGAATGATGACCAACCTGTTAGTGCGTTTCAGTGAACGTGAATGACACAAGCAAGGGCTTCGTGAGCAATAGCCTAGCTTATCTATGTGAGCTATTTCCATACAATGCAATGCAGCTACATCATGTTGTGCGACCATGTTGTGAAGACTGTGCTGGTTCCACTGCTACGTCACGTATCGCAGCGCCCCCAGGGGGAGGTAATCATGTACGGATCGGAATTTCGTAAATAATATAGCGTTACATTTTTTAGTTTTTAACTTTATTAGGCTTAAGCAAATGTTTTAAAACTGAAAGGAAATTAATATACACATTATTTCTCCAATCTTACTGCAAATATCAAGTGATTTAGACAAACCTTTGCATTTCACCTTTAAGCTGTTGCATCCAACACTCAAAAGTGGTGAAACAACACTTTCTATATGCTTTCCGTCCTCCAGCCCTCTAGATGTTAATTCTAACATTTGCGTTTTAAGAGTGTAGGACATAGCTATTTAGCACACTATTGTATCGCTATTTGGCGAAGTTTTTTAACACACTACTGGATCACTATAAGACAATACGTTTTAACACACTACTGGGACACTACAGGACAAGGATTTTAACCTACTACTGGATCACCATAGGACAACGCCTTTTAACACACTACTGGATCACTATAGGACAACGCCTTTTAACTCACTACTGGATAACTATAGGACAAACCTTTGTAACACACTACTGGATCACTATAGGACATAGCTTTTTAACACATTACTGGGTCACTATAGAACAAAGATTTTTAACACACTACTGGATCACTATAGGACAAACCTTTGTGACACACTACTGGATCACTATGGTACAAAGCTATATTCATCACACTATTGGATCACTTATTCCTTTTACGCTATATAAGACAAAGTTTTTAAACACACTACTGCATCACTTATTTCACGAAGCCCAAATGATGGACTGACTCAGGATAAATTACTTTCAGGAGCATTGGTGTCATGGATCTCCATTATGATGGATACATGAGCGAACATTTTCGCAGTGTTTCGTGTTGTATGAACGGGCTAAATTGAATGAAAGTTCGACCAAATTCCTTTAAATCCGGCTTTTTTGCTAGCTAATATCCTTTTGTAATCCGTGGGAACATTTATAAGATATCTGATGGTATTGTAGTACATAGCAGCCGTACTACAAGTATTACATGCATCAACAAATTAAGTATCTGCCAAAGTTACCAAATTCGTAATGACCGCTTCATCAGGCATCAAGAATGGAGGTGATGAATGCTTTCTTCCTCGCATTAATGCACATTTCATGTCATTGATACACTCTCCTTGTCATTGATACACTCTCCTTGTCATTGATACACTCTCCTTGTCATTGATACACTCTCCTTGTCATTGATGCATTCTCCATATCACGAATGCACACTTCATGCCATGACTGCACTTTTCGGTCCGTGGGTGTGTGCCCAGTGAAATTGCCGAATGATAAATCGCACAAACCTCTATGATCGTACACGGCATTATTGACCGTTGTTCCAGTTAACACGAATAAATTATGACAACTTCCTATGTAACTGCGCCCCAGTACATGAAACATCAGTACTGGACTTAATTATAAAGTTATTTCAAGCGTTATATATTATCAATTTTGCGGAGCAATGGTAGCCATTTTGTATAGTTCAGCCGTTATACACGGTGCAAAAACAAGGCAGTTGATGCAGAGTTAACTATTGCGCTCAAAATTAAACGATCATCAAAATGAAGAGACATTAGTCGTGTTCATAGCACTTCACGAAAACAACAGTTGTCCAACTCTTTTCCATTCAGTTGTTTTTTAAATGCATCCATAGATTACAGAAGGTTATCAGAGAATTAAAAACAATTCAGTACGGCATCCAGTAAGATTTGTTTTGTCTCAGTCACAGTCTTTGGTGCTAGCTTTTCGCTGGAGTATATCTAAATATGGTATGATTGGACTTTGTGGTATGGATGAGGCATGGTTAACATGGCGATGCGACTGCAGGTGAACAACTGCACTTCCAGGTGTATTTCAAATTACCGTATATATGAAATGCCAAAAAAATTATTTTTGTAAAATATGACGTCTTTGTGACGTCATCAACGCGGCCATCTTGGATTTTTTTTACATTTCCCGGTAGGCTTTGATCCCAAGTTATATTGTCGTAGTTTCAGACTCCTGTAGTGCATGGGCCAGAGTCGAAACTAGTACCCCTGAGATGACCAATTCTAGTGATGTTTTAAGAGGTATATGTCATCCGTATACGATAATCGTTACAGATCGTTAGATTAGGGGTAGTATACCACGCTTTTTAAACCCGACGGAAAATTCTGAATTCAAACTTGGGTAGAAATCCAAACTTGAGGGAAGGGGTATGATCCCTCGGATATATTTCTTTTGCTCCCTCTAGAAGTCTGGAAATTCGCATGTTTTTGGCTTAGTTGCTCGTGTATTGACACAATCATGTATTGACACAATCAGTTGATGACATCACAGTGAGGTACATGTGTGATCACTTAGTGAGGCATTTATTGTCGGCTGTTTGTCCATTTTCAATTTTTTTAAAAAAATTTTAATGGTACCACCGGCCATGGCAGATTCGATTCATGTTTATGTAGATGTTACCCATTTGTGATCACAGTTACATATCGGTAAGTTATGTATATACTAATAGGTTGTTGAATCCATATCAGTATATAATAATTATTTGTTGAATTCATATCAAGGCGAGTATCAGATCATAAAGGCCATATGTTCTACTACCTGATACGAGCTTTGATATCAATTCAACAACCTATTATTATGTTTATCACCTGTGTACTGCATGTGATATGCCATGTTTTGAAGATAAATATAGATACAAACGTGTAGTCTGACATTCAATATTCAGCCGTTGTCCATAGAATTTCCGCGTCCATAATCCAAAAACTTAATTCATATAATAACATTAGCACCAAATTTAAAGGATAATTTTCTGCAAGACAGAAGCGGTCAACAGTTTTCAATGATGCCAGCAAGACATCATGACGTTCCAAAATTATCAAATCCGTATCGCTGATCAATATCCTTAATCCATATGATATAAGTTGTAAAGTCGTTATCTAGAGTATAATGTACCTCAGTCACGCTTTGATTTTGACTGTTCATATGAACACTTTAAAGATCTTGAAATACATAGGTTCATACGGCTCATAGCCTCGGGTTTAGCGGGATTAACAGACACAAGTTACGAAACGTACCGCCATAGATCTTGCACGCTACGCTCGTATTTTCCATTAGCATGCGATATGTTTCGCCAAATTTGAGAAACATAGAGTGGAGGCGCTTGGTGATATAGCCCTGTTTTACAAGTTTCTGCCATAATGTTCTGTGACGTTGATTAAAATCGGTACATTTAACACAGGATCTAGCAAATGCTACCAGGCGAGATATGTATACGCCATATGCAGGTCCCTCTGGTATATTACCGTCCAGATAGAGATAGCTAGTTTACGAGGTCGAAATTGCAATTATCCCTTTTGTCGTAAAGTCGACGAGAGAGAAGGCCCGCTTTATTTTTAGAGATACACGTCTAAATAAGAATTGCCGCTACCGCCATCTGTAGTTTCCTTCAAATCCAGTGAAGGTGGATAGATACTCTTCACATAACCCCCGAGCAGAGGACCATGGGTAAATTCAAGATGGCGGCCACGTGGTGTACCAGAAAAGTGATGTTTTTGTCATGTTTCTTCAATAGTTCTGCTTTTCCGCGAGGAAAAGTGGGCAAAACCTATTTTATTTCACATCACATTAATATTTACTAATTTATCATACAGTTTTTGCGGAGAAATTGCATAGATAAGAAATTCGAAAAATCTGACCGGAAAATGGACCAAAAAATGCCGTTTTCAAAAATGACGTCGCTGTGACGTCATCAAAGCGGCCATCTGGGATTTTTTACATTTCCTGGTAGAGCTTGACGCAACGGTATATTGTGGTAAGTTTCAGCACCCTAGCTCAAGGGGTAAGAACCCTACCCCCCCCCCCCAGGCCTGGACAGGTCCCAAAAAGCCCAGAGCAGATAGGGTTAACGAACTAAGACAGACAATAATGTCTCGATGAGGGATTGTAGTATAGAGAGTCGAGAAATTCCCTGTGGATACATGTCTGTACGGTACGTGACCTTTAGCATCAAGTTCTTCTCTAAGATATTTTGAGTTTTTCAATATCCACATGCATTCAATGCCAGGGTTCTTGGAAATAGTGGTGCAATACCTTTCCCAAAATGCTTTCATTTGCTGAAGGGCCCCCGTCAACAGGGTTGAAAGAAGCTTGGTGATGTAGCTTCTAGAACCAGCTATGAATCTAGCTTTGTGTGGTGATTTATGCATTTTCGGAAGCCAGTAAACTTTCGGTATATCGTTATGAGTGGTTGGAAGTCATAGCTCTTTCCTTGAGAAAGGTTTTGTGGCTGTTAGCCCTATCTATTCTGGGCCTTTTTGGACCTGTTAAGCCCGGGGGGGGGGGGGGCGCCCCCTAATTATTTTTTTTACCCCTTGAGCTACGGGGTTGAAACTTACTTGCCACACTATACCCTTGGATCAAGCTCTACAAGAAAATGTAAAAAATACAACATGGCCGCTTTGATGACGCAACATTGACGTCATCTTCAAAAACGGCGTTTTGGGTTGATTTTTCGAATTTTTTATTTATACAACTTCTCCGCAAAAAGTGCACGATAAATTAGTAAATATTATTGTGAAGTGAAATAAAATAATTTTTGCCCATTTTTTATCGCGCAACAGCAGAAATTTTGAAGAAAGATAACAAAAACATCACTTTACTGGTACAGCATGTGGCCGCCATCTTGAATTTACTCATGACCATCTCCTCGGGGGGTTATGCAAGTAGGCTTAAAATAACCCTAATATAATAGACTATAAAGTCACGGAGTGTCAGCCCTAATTTTTTTGTCGTTTCGGAGATAGCGCAGTTTGGTAGGGCAGCCACCCCCCCCCAGGCCTGGTAGGGTTGAATAAATCTTCCAAAGTAAATGCTGTTTGGGAATAAGTAGACGTATTCGGTGATGGTGTGCTTATACTCAATTCCTTAATCAGCAACTGGTAATAGTAATATTTACATATGAATATTATATTATTTGCAGTTTTGCCTGCTGCGACTATGATGACTAATTACTTTGATGATTTGCTAGAACTTCTTGCGAACTGAGGTTTCTCAGTACTTGTTGTGATTGTGGAAGAGTAATACTGTCAATATGGCGGATTGTTTCAACGACCTTGTTCTTGGTGAGGTCCAGCCAGTCAGCGAGTTCTGTAGGTTCAACTTTTTCTCGCTTTGACCACTCAATAACATATTTTTCCAGTGCAGTCAGGATTATCTTCTGGTCCACCTTCAGGTTTATTTTTCTCGGCTCCCTATATTTAGGTCCCTTCACCAGGAGTGTTTTTAGATCCTCATCACTCACTTTATCAAGATCACGAGTCACAACATGCTTGCGTGGTGTTTAGATAAAGTTCGATGATTCACAATCACAACTATAGCCTCCACACGTGTATAAGTAAAAGTGAAACTCCCTGACAGCATTAGATATTTTGGAGGCTATAGATTTATATACTTATATGAAATGCAAAGAGGTTCGGTGAACTTAAAATAGTTTGATACAGCGTTGCATATACCATAGATGTTTTAATTAAAATAATTGTGTTAACTTAGAAAGTTTAGTTTTAAATCTAGCTATGACAAATATTGATATGGTATAAGGGAAATATGGACTGATGATACAGCCATGGTAAACATTTACTCCAGTTCAATCGAATTTTAGAGCAGACTAATTCGAAAAAATACCAAAATAAGAAATAACAGTTGGAGAGGAAAAGCTCCTCACACTCCAGTTATCTGGATTCTCCCCTGTAACTGTGTAAGGGAAATTGCTATTATACAGGAGAGTATACTTCAAGTTGCCTGGAACATCGGACATTGGGCCCTCGGCCAGACGTACGTACGAAAGTATTATTCCGTCCAAACTTTCTTTCATTTCTTGAAGTTTAATATATCTGTAGCGTTATAATTTAGAGAGATAACTTTTTACCGAATCATATCATCACATCAATCATGTGAAATCTTGTAAAATCGGAGTCAGATGTTGACGCTTACGTTGGGAGCAGGTGAACCATCGCCGCTGTCGTACCGCCGACGTCAACTTGCCTCAAATTCTCCCACCCCCTCTCATACTGAGAGAAAATTATTGAAGAAAATATTAGTCAGGCAACCAACACCGAACAATGGGCCTAACCGTAAAGTTGCGTACAAATGCGATTGTCTGTCTACATTATTACGAAAATGAAAACAATTAAGACCTTACACTCCGAGACTTTATAGGAAACCTTATTGGGCTTATTTTCAACCAATTTGCATACCTCCCCGAACAGAGAAACATCGGTAAATTCAATATGGCGGAAATGAGGGTGTAACTGAGTTGTGTTTTCCTCATTTTTCTTTAAAAGTCTTGCATTTTTACTCATAGAAGTACATCAAAATACATCCCTTGTCAGTGATCACCATAACATATCATTGATAGAACTACATGAAAGTGGCAAAAAATTGAACGACTATTCCATATATTACAAATATATACTGCATAAATATTCATTAAAATTAGATATTATATCAAGTAAGGTGATTTTAAGGTCTTTCAATCTTATCCTTCCTGGACAGTGAGGTGTTCCGCAGACAGGAAGGAGGAAGGGACCGATTTCTCCCCCTGAATATTCTTACAAAATTTTGAAGAAGAACCTTCATAATCGTCCTTCATGGTCGTTGCTTGAATTTCTCATTGATAATATCTATGTGAAATTTGCCAAAACAATACATCAACAGCATATGGGTATTTCAATGTGTACAAATTGTGCACCCCCTTTGGCCGACCTATATCTCTTATGAATACGACTATATGCAGGTGCCTTCAAAAACAGATCGTTTCAAAGCCCGTTCCTTCTCATTCACCAAACGCTATATAGACGATCTTCTCGTGGTTGGTAATCGCTATTTAAATGACGTGGGGAAGGATAAATATCCATCTTCATTGGATTTGAAGAAATCTTCAGATGGTCCTAACGGCACATCATATTTAGACTTATATCTCTATAAAAATGAAGTGAGTCTTTCTCTTGTGGATTTTTGCGACAAAAGAGATGATTATAATTTCGACATCCTAAACTATCGCTACTTGGACATTAATGTTCCAGTGGAACCTGCATATGCCGTATACATATCTCGCCTGGTAGCATTTGCAAGCTCCTGTGTTAAATGTGACGAATTTAATCAAGGTCACAAAACATATCGCAGAAACTTATAAAACAGGGCTATACCACCAAACGCATCCACTCAAAGTTTCTCAAATTTGGCAATGCTTGTCGCATACTGACAGAAAGATACGAGCGCAGCGAGCAAGATTTATGGTGCTACGTTTCGTAACTTGTGTCTAATTCATCTTAACCCGAGGCTAGGGTTCGTATGAACCCATGTATTACAAGATACTCATAGTGTTCATATGAATAGTCACAATCAATGCATGACTGAGATACACCATCGGTCTAACCGCAAATGCCTGGGGGTTTATGTGGCTACAAAATGTGGCTACTACATTTCCCTATAGAGAGTGTAGCCACATTTCAGATAATGCCTTTTTGATGATAAATAACAAACTGAAATGGCTCGGCAAACAAGAATAGGCTGTAAATGTAGCCACTTTCCATGCAGACGAAAAAGACACAAGAAAAAGATCGGTATTTGTCCAGGCCTTGTACTCACCTCAGATTTACCGATCGATGTTGGATTTATCGGAATTCACAGGCTTGTCGCAGAATTAGTATATGATTATGATAGTATTACATCCTATAGCATCGACTTTTTATTAAAAAAACCCTGTATGGCTGGAAACTATTCACGAATATAAATCCTTCGCGTGCCGTTATTTCGTCGTTGTTGTACAAATAAGGCCGCGCCCCCGCAAACGAGGTTAGCGACTGGCTATCCGCTTGGTACAAGCGTGGTTTTGATGAAGCAACTCGGCCAATCACAGCTCGCTTAACAAATGTCGAGTCCTCTGTATTTCGCCTCTTTGAAGATGGCGGAATATTCGTCGGCGATTTAGACCAAGTTTTAGATAAATCCTAAGCGATTTATATAACAAATAGTTCCCATCCATACTTGTCTAACTAAACAGTGAACTAGAACAAACCATGTTTTCATGGAGTGCAGTGCACATGCCGAGGTAAGTTCCTGTTTTGAACTGAACGACCGCGAGTAACTTTACTTTTCTGTGCATATCATGATTTTCGATATTTGTAAAGAAGTTTGAATGTGACTACAATTGTGGCCTTTCAAATGATTTTGTCAACGCTTCCAGCAGTTTATTAAGACAGTGAAATGTTTTCAATTAAAAGCGGCTACAGTCTCTATAAAAAATGTAGCCACATTTACAAAATCCGGCTACATTTTCCTGTAGAGAGTGTAGCCACAAAAACCCCGGCATTTACGGTTAGGCCACATCATCTTCTAGATAACTACTTTACAAAGAAAATCATATGGATTAAGAATACTGATCAGCGATACGGTTTTGATATTATTGGAACATCATGATGTCTTGCCGGCATCATTGAAAACTATTGATCGCTTCTCTCTTGCAGGAAACTAACCTATTTGTATGTATACTATGACTTATTCTTTTAATTTTTTACTGGTGTTATTATTTGAATTGGGTCTTTGGATTATGGACGCGGAAATTCTTTAATGGACGACGGCTGAATATTGAATGCCGGACTAGACGCTTGTATTTTGAATTTAATCATACTCAGCCCGAGGGTTATGCAAGTAGGATCGAAATGATACCAATATAAACGCTACAAAGTTTCAGCTTTCAAGTCTGCGTCAAATGTGCTATGGGCCAACACATTCACTACCCATTTAAATTTCCTATTTTTGCTTCAAAAGCGTGCCATAAGAGTAATAAAGTTATCACGAAAACGAAATCATACATCACCATTATTCACAGAATTGAACATTTTGCAGATACATAAGCTCAACTTGCATTCCTGTTTACTAATCGTTCATAAATTTGTCCATCATCTAGTTTCACAATTGTTAGATTTTCAGATATATTTCAGAATTACAAGCATCTAGTCCGTCATTCATAATTCAGCCGTCGTCCATTAAAGAATATCCGCGTCCATATCCTAAGACGTATTCCATATAACAGTATTAGCACCAAATTCAAAAAGACAATCATAGTATATATAAACATAGGCTAGTTTCCTGCAAGAGAGAAGCGGTCAACAGTTTTCAATGAGGCCGACAAGACATCATGATGTTCCAAAAAATAAAATCCGTATCGCTGATCAGTATTCTTAATCCATAATAATCGTTGTAAAGTCGTCATCTAGAGAATGATGTATCTCAGTCACGGTTTGATTGTGAGTGTTCATATGAGCACCATCAGGAACTTGAAGTACATGAGTTCATACGGCCCCTAGCCCCAGGTTAAGCGGAATTAGACATAAGTTACGAAACGTAACGCCATAGATCTTACACGCTACGCTCGTATTTTGCTATCAGCATGCAATATGTATCGCCAAATTTGAGAAACTTTGAGTGGAGGCGCTTGGTGGAATAGCCCTGTTTTATGAGTTTCTGCAACAATGTTTTGTGACGTTGATTAAAATCGTCACATTTAACACAGGATCTAGCAAATACTACTAGGCGAGATATGTATACGCCATGTGCAGGTTCCACTGGAATATTACTGTCCAGAAAGGGATAGTTTACGATGTCGAAATTGTAATCATCTCTTTTGTCATAAAGTCGACGAGAGAGAATGCCCGCTTCGTGTTTATACAGACAGGCAGGAACACCCAAAGGAGCCGCAGTGATTAAATAAGATAGGGAGATTGCGTGCCCTTTCTATACTACTCACCGCGCCCCACTCATCGCACATGCGCAGTCGACCCATTCTACTGTAGGGTGCAAGCCTGGCCCATGGAATCTCAGGTAGTGAACATCCCAGGTCTCTCGCCCTACCCTATCCCGCGCCACACCTATTCGACCCGCTGTGCCCTTTCTATACTACTCATCACGCATGCGCAGTCGACCCATTCTACTGAAGGGTGACCAAGGGATCTCATGAAGTAGGAGGAGGAGGATTCGGACACGCCACAAATTAAGAAGTGAAACCCACATGTCTCTTGCCTCCCTGGCCGGCTTCTTTAATAGTATGAGTAAAGCGGAGTAGGAGGAGGAGGAGGCATCTTCGCTTACCCAAGTCTAACACAACACGTGTTGCCTTGGCTGAACGTAACGAAGTGCAATGTATGACCTCTTTAAAATTCCAAGGGAATTAACATCAATACACCCGCCACTTGCCATATTTGGAGATCACACGGGCAGACATCAAAGAAAATCCTAGCTGCACGGTGTTGGCAAGCTCCTATCTTGATTGGCTATATTACATCACGTGTGTTTCCCGGATTGAACCGTTTACTCTATTCAGTAAGTCAAGGTAAATGACGGAACGTTAGTGTAGTATTTAACTTGAAAAATGTGAAGATGAGGAGGAGGAGGAGGAGTAGGAGGAGGAATAGGACACGCCACGGATTATACTAGGGAGATATAGATCTAAATATGATGTGCCTGTAGGGCTATTTGTAGTTTCCTTCAAATTCAGTGAAGGTGGATATATATAGACAGTCTGATGTACATAGGGGGGTAGTTTTTAATCTATATCAAATCTTTCATTTTATTCTCACAAAATTAGAGGATCTCGGGATTGGAACAAGTTACTTCAATCCATTAAATGTATCAAGTCTATCTCATTATTTAAATCCAAAGTAAAACAACATCTGATTGAGAACTGACCTGTTCTCACAATTATTATTCGAGAAGTTAAGAATGACCCTATTAAACGAGCTGAACTTGTTACTTGTTACTTTGTCTAGGATATTGTTGCTAATGTATAAATTTGTCTAGGGTATTGTTGCTAATGTAATATTGTTGCTAATGTATACATTAGCAACAATACCCTAGACAAAGTAAAAGGTAACAAGTTCAGCCCCGTTAATCGGCTCATTCGTAACTTCTCGTTGATCTCCGGTAGCAGTAATCGGGTCCCTTCGTAGATACCGCCAGTACCGAATGGTAATCGGCTCATTGCATAATCTCCTAAAACAGGATATATATTATATTTTCACTGAAGGAAGATATCGGGAGACAAAATCATTTTCGCGAATGTCCAACCATCGTTGTACAGACGTGGTTGAAGTAATCTTGTAGAAAGGAAATATTTTGAACTTGTCTTTGCCACATTTGTGGATATGCTTGCATACAAACATATTTCTCAAAGTGGGAGTCAGTATTAGTTGTGTATGCACTCGGACGCGACCTCTAAGATACGTTGTCTGTTTGCATCGCATCAACTACTTTTAATAAAATAAATCACATTCCTAGAATCAAAACTCGTGTTTTCCTTTACCTTGAAGACACTACTCGAATTCTTCAATGAAAATCATTAGCCTTCAGTCAGGTATTCACATGTACTGCGTCGAGAATCTGTGACTTTAGGAGTGCTGGGATTTTCTACATATGTGGAACGGGTTAGGATTTTTTTTTCAAATTAGGAGAATGTCTCTGGCTTTAAATGAGTTTTTCATCTTTTAGAAAATTTTGCATTTCAGGAATCTCGTGCAGTATATTCATATTTTGAACACTTGTGGAATATATGTCTGCGTTATGTGGATTATATGTGTTTACGAACGCCAAGATTTGTTCGTTGATTTCGGTTTGGGGTTCTTAAGAATGTAATGTCATGTGACTTGGCTTTATTCAGGCCTGTCTTGATAATCTTTTTCGGAGATCCCCTACATGCCAAATCTTTTTCAAGTTCACCTAGCCTCTTTTCCCTTAAGTTCGGTTCTGTCACAATGGTACAATTGCGACAAGCAAGGTTATATGGAATATGGACCTGTTGCTGTCCATAGTAAATTTGATATTCGGGTACAGCGTTTGCAAAATATGATGTCCAAATATCTTTTCCATACGTTTCTGAATGCTTTCTTGGTGACCATATTTATTACCCACGGCATCAAATATTTTTTTCATCTTTTTTACACTAATGTCATTGTTGCGTAAGAGGGGGGCCATTTTGGTTCCCATTGCTGCACCGATAATTTGTAAAAAAAATACATATTCTAGTAAGAACTGCTTATTAAATCATCGTTCTAAATCTTCAGGATATTTATCGATCCAGTATTCGATAGCTTCCAGCCCTATTTCATGCCGTATATTGGTATAGAGTGACTGTTAAACATTAAGGAAACCTAAATGATCTATCACATAACTACTGATATGTTTGGTGTATGGTTTCAAAAGTATGTCTATCAGGTTACTTATTCTATGTGTGGGACATGCCGGACGGGCAACAATAGACGTGAAACTTAGATCTTCTGGCCGTAAAACGAAGACGCCGTAAAACGGTGACATTTTCAGCGTTTTGTTGTTCAACAGCTGTTTAGTTAGGACGTGGCTATACTTTAGAGCTAAATTGTGTAGTTTGTCCTTGTTATCCGATAGCTGACTGTAAGTGTTTTTGTCGAGAAGCATTAATTGATTTTGTTCCGATAATAATCCGAATCCATTATAACCACAGGACCTCCCTTATCGACTTTTAATGAGGATTTTGGTATTGTTTTGTAAACTTCGGAGTGCTTTTCGCCGTTTGAGGTCTAGATTATGTTTTGATACAAGTGGTTGCTGGCTAGGTTGTCCAAAACTGGTCTAAATGTCTGTCCTTCCTTTTGGGTGTTCCTTGTTCGATTTGTTATGCACGAGAGATATACTGTTTGAATTCGGTGCTACGGATTGTTGAAGAAATTTGCGTTGTCTGAGATTTCTGCTAATCTCCCGACTATCTTTATCCAGTTCAGAATGATATTTTGATGAAGTTGGTGTGAACTTCTGCCCTAACATAAGAATACTGATTTCTTCTTCCATTAGCTTATATGAAGATAAATTAATTACCTTGGGTCACTTGCATTGTTCTGTCTGTATCTTATGTTATATTGAACTGTAGTATTCTTCACGAAGCCTCGTTGCTCGGTATATTAATATATTGTTTTTTTGATAGAACAAACCCATTGCTTCCTGCCAAATTGTACAATTGGCAATATTGAAGAACATGTATTTCTTACACTCCTATTCTGTATGCCATTTATGTATTTTATCGTTTCAAGTTTGGTGAATAAAAAAAATCGGTAAACAATGAAACCTTCACATGGGGATGAAGTCATGCTAGGCATAAGATCCCGTATATATTGTGCTAAGAATCTGAACTGATGTCTATAATATCATGCTATTTAGACAACTTTATCACATGTCAATGAATGCTAACAGACTGTCTTTACCAATCGGTCGTGTTCACTGATTCAAACATGACATGATAGATTTCGTCTGGGTTCACTAAATGGTCAAATTACGGAACATGTTTCTGCTTAGGTAGCGGGATGTCAGCTCGATTTACTGGATATATACACTGCGCAAGCATCTCGGTTATAGTAAATTCAAGGTAAATATCCTTGACCCATATGCAAATGTGTTGAACATTACACTCTTCTAGATAACCAGTGAATCTAATATAAAGTCGCGGTATCAAACAAAGATGACGGAAATGTCAGCTAAGGTGTGTTGCATATGCATCGAAGTTGAAGTGTGGAATGACGAAAATTTGTTCAGTTGTTTCATCCTAAAGTTGCTCCTCCAAATTGAAAAAGATAACCGACAACGGACAACCTTTATACTGCTGCTGGAGGTTGATTTTTGGCAAATAGTGACTCGGAGAGGAAAATCAGATATGGTATGGTGGATGAGATGATGTAGCAAGAGAGATATGGTTGAAAAAAAATATGCTACTTCACCGATATATATTCATCTCGTGACAGTTTGTCTCTCGCGATTAAGATATTGTACATATAGCTCTAAGATGCTCTCATGCTACTATGGAATTTGGCGTTACAAAATTATCCTCCTCATCCTCTGATGGATCATCATTACAGAATGTTTCTGGAGGGAAACATTCTATTTTAGTCTCATCTTATTTTCATAGGGAGCTTATCGTTATTCAGTTGTTCAGCAACCGGTTTACCACACTTCCTATTTATGGGCCGAATAATCCAAGAATTGTTGAAATGACCCAACTTGTGGACCCTAACTGGGCTGGGCGATTCGTGGTCCGCGACTCCCTCTATTTTTTATTATTATTTTTTTTTCACTCCTTGGATTAGGAAGTTGAAACTTACCACAATGTATCTTGGGGTTATGTCCGCACTGATGACGTGATCTTTGAAGAAATGCAATTTATTGGGGTCAATTTTTCAGTCAGATTTTCCACATTTTTGATCTGTGTTAATTTTTTTTGTGGTAAAATGCCAGAAATGGAAATAACTGGTATGAAATATCTCCTATGAAATACAGTAATTTTTTATACTTATATGAGTAAAAATGTAAGAATTTTGAAAGAAAACGACTTTTCAGTCACACCCTTAGTACCGCCATGTTGATATTACGCATGGTCCTCTGAACGGATGGGTATGAAAATGGGTTGTAAATGACCCCAATAAGATTTGCTATAATATCACGGAGTGCTAGTCTTTATTTGCTGTTTTTATCGGAGATGATGTTGAAAATTTGATAGGAAATCATGCTCATCCCAAATGCCTGGTTGGGTTAATGAGGCGGTCTGGGTGACATCAAGGTGACTTTACTTGACCGCAAAATGACCTCGCATTATACAATATTCAATGATAACATATATTTTAGCATTTTGTATGTCATCAGCGTCAACTTGAAACATGGCGAGTTTATATTGTGTCCCAACTGATATAGGCTAAATCGGGCGTGACCTAGAAAAAACGCCCAAGGGTGCCACGGTACCGGTGTTACACGTCGCATTATTAATGTACGAATGCCCAGCTATCATTTTGAGTAATAAAATCGCATTTGCAAGCAACTTTACGGTTCACATGGTTGGCTACCTGACTATATGGTTCCATTTGCATTGTAAAATACGCAATGATTCTCGACATATATGGATTTTCATGAAGGTCACTTTTTTCACATAGCACGTTTTAGAATATCGAAACGGGAATAAGGACTAAAGAAAGAACGTCATAACCGTGTGTCAAATAACTACTGAGCACGCCTACGAAAACATTATTCCCATTCTATTGCACTACTCAAATTGATCATCTGCAAAGATTACAACAAAAGGTTGTATAATAAGGCAAACGTTGACAACGTTTCTCCACTTTGTTGATAAGTGCCTCCCGTCTCAGCTGGCAACGTGTCAATATCAGTGGGTGAGTTTATGTGGTCTCTCAAATAAAGAGGCTGTGTAGTCCTGTCATCTGAGACCGGCCGTGTGAAACAAATGTGCCTATAGGTATATTTGTGTCACTTTTGTTAATCAGTTTTACGATGGAAACAACAGTTTAACTTGAGAAAGAAATTCCATGTTTAATTTATTTGTCTGTTTATTCGATTGTACGACATTTAGACCATCCACGCCCGCTTTGAAAAATAGAATCTCCCAAATGAACACCTGCACTTGACATGACGGGTGTAGATTTCACACAACCCTGCTAAAAAGGTTTCAGATATACGCATGGGTAAGCTTTATAGAATCGTAAATACCCGTCATCTTCTTCATGTAACACGACATCAATTTAATTGCCAACATATATTGCTTCGCGTTTTGCAGCACATATACAGTGCGTTAACAATTAAATTATTGCCCTGTTATGTAAGCGAGGCTAGATTTCAGGATTTCAGATTCCTCGCTTGAGCCTCAAGACTAAGACTAAAATATGACCGTTCTTCAGGAACTTTATATATACCGGTACAGTTTTCTCACATTTTCCTACGGAGTCGTTTACGCTCGCTTTAGCTCGATACTCTTCCGTTCTGTGGGCTTTTCTTCCGCCTCGTATATGACAGTAACAACCGAAATGCGGAAAGTTACGTAGCCAAGGACGCTACTTTATATAATTGACTGACAACTGACGAGTTTTAAACCAATGAAATTGCATGAAATTAATTTCTCCTAATCAAATATTCCCATGACATGTGTCCTGATTCTCGTCTTATTTAGTATCTGAGTAGATTATGTAGAAGCTCCATATTTAAGGCGTATCACATGGGAACCGGGTATTAAATTTACCAGATCACCTTGATAGCTATAGGTGTGCCGCCGTCATTGTTGACAGCAACCATCGTTGGCACTGACAGTTCCTTGTCCGCTGAGACACAACGCCGGATGGTAAGTTGAAACAAATGATTACACCTACAACTCTGCTTTACCAGTTCTTCATGCGCAATTGAATAATTCAAAGGATATTTATTAAGTAGAATAAGCATTTTGCACATTCCCCATTTGAACTCCGTCGCTCATCATTTTTTGAAGTTATTTCTTGTTATTGTATTTTTAATTGAGGTTCAGTATTCTTTTATCTCCATATGACATTGCCTCGCCAAGATTAGATATACTTTCATCCATAAATTATCCCCCGTTTATATAACCATGATCTGCATAATCTTGTGAAAAAGTGAGTGAGTGAATAAGATTTAACGTCGTTTTCAACATTTTTCAGTCATATCACGACGGTGACTACATGTGCCGGGACACGAGAGTATGCACAGTTCCTATTATCCTGGACACTGATCAGCCCAGCCAGTACAGCACCCGGTCACCCAAACTTGTGAAAAATGATGCATGCAGGAAACAGGCAAAACCATAAGCGAAGTGTGGGGAGGGGGTGGGAGCAAGGTCTAGGCTTTGCCTATTTCTTATTATGTGTGAATAAAAGGACGAGTTGCGGTAAGATAGCGGGCGGTACTACGCTGACTGTCTATTGTCAAGCCGCTATTATGTGGAAGCTCTGTGACGCTGTGCTGAACAGCGGAATCCCCAGGTCTAAAAATAAATGACACCGGTTTCGAGGTTAGGCTACTCCAAACGAATTTATCGTTTCACATACAACATAACTCTAAATATGTTTTTTTTAGTCCAGTATTTTAATGAATTTTACCTCGTCATTTATCTGACAATTTCATTTTATTTTGATTCTTTAAACTGCTCTCGTCAATTTCATGCCCTTTCAGTCGTTTCCAATCAACCGTCGTGATATGAATGAAACATAGTTGAAAACGGCGTTAAATCCTACTACTTACTTACTTGGATTCCAGTCAAATGACTGGTACAACAAACAACTCCTGTTGGCACGAGAATTGCCTGTCAGATGAATATATCCAATCGGACCTCAGGTGGGGAAAAACTTCATGTTTACATCTCGTATTTTTTTATTTTTTTTTGCAAACACTTTGCCCTTGACCTTTCGACACGTGCGAAAGGAAGAAGAGTGCGAGACATATTATTGGGTGTTGCTGGTTCAATCTTTTCTCGAGCAGATCTGTCGCACCGCCCTCTACATCGCTGGAAAATCGATACTTTTATGTCTTTATCATGCGCTCATCCACCCCGAGCCCAATGAAATTGTGAAACAGATACTTTTCTTGTTTGCCTTATGGTAAAACTCTCGCACAGTTCGCATTTCACTTTTCCAAAGGTGATCATCCTGACATCAGCCGATCACTTAAAAAATATATAAATCGGCTGCTCTGATTATGATGCCTTCAACATAATAGTTCTGAATAAAAATTGACGAATAAAAAAGTTCGAAGATCGACTTGAAAGTAGAAGTTAACCAACGCACATACTGTATACTTTTGTCAAATTCGAATTATAAATATATATATTTATGATTTATACTTTCAATTATAAATGAAGACGTTTTAAAGTTCTATTATGCTTCATAATTCGAAGAAAATAATCTCAAGTTTTTATGAATACGAATACGAAAAAAAAAAATCAATGTCAAAGACACGATTCGAACTCACAAATGCAAACTATGATTCACCTAAGCATACGAACTTACCACACGGCCACTGGCGTAATCGCTTTTTGCAGAGACGTATATGGAATTGCAACACTTCGTACCAGGTTGCAAAAAACAACGAATTGATTTTTCAATATTTTTCAAAAAACACTTCTTGAACCAAAATGAAATTAACACACATGAAACATTATTATATAATAACGAAATTACTATCAGAATGAATTTGGTTTGCGAGGTGTTTTTTTCCGGAATTTAGGAAAACACTATGGGAATTCCCCCCAAAAGTGTAAAAAACGCACATTTGCAGGTTTTTACACTCTATTAACTTGCACACTATGCATAATTTTGGATCGATTTTTCTCGTGCATATCCAGCTACTGTTTTACTTTAAAATATTCGAACTTGGCAGTTATACTGCTAAAATGAAAATTTTGTTCCTTACTGCAACACCTATAGGACAGAAATCCATCTTACTGCAACTCGTCCTTTCCGTCGTGACAGGGATAACAAGTCTGGAATAGTGCGCGAGGACGTCATACCATTAGGTTTGTTGTTTTGTTTTTGAATACTTGACTTCATCATGCTTGTTTGAAGAAATTGTGCTTTTTTCCGGCTCGTATCGATCATTCCACAAAGTGACTCCACTAAAAGGTCAATCAGGTGAGCGTATCTAATACCTAAGTGGGGTAACACATACATAAGATGTCGGGAGCAAACGTAAGGGTTAAGGCGTATGTACCCCATCATAACTATAGAGCTCTCGTCTCGTAGGTAAAAGAATGTTGAGAATCAGAATAATGTATGAGCCTATACAAAACTGAAGGTCCATCCCATTAAAAGGTGAAATACTTTTGTGATCAACTTCATTCAGGACTGGATAAACAAATTCAAATATCAGCGGAAAATAGGCGACAAGTCCTCGACACGCAGCTACTCAAGTCGCGGTAGTACGCCGGATTTTCATTTCAGCCGGATACACATCAATCATATGTTTTTCGACTGCGTGACCAGAGTATTCGCCATTTCGCCATAATAGGCCAACGTTTCAGTTAGTGTTTTCTTCAAAGTATACTGAATTCGACCAAGCATCAACCACGAATATTCATGGTAAAGGTATTATCGAAGTACAGACATAGTCCGTCATTTGTTGCGAGCTAAATTATCACTTTAATATCAATGCCAGGCTATATTTCTATTCGCCCAGTGTCACAGGAAATGGTAATCGAGACAGCCGGGTTCATCAACAGTTGTGTATAGATATGACCAACCTGGGATCATACAGAATTTTGCGCCTGTGGTACATGGCGCAGATTTTATTCCTGTCGCAACATTCATACACAAGAGGACAGCCGCCAAATACAGAGCTTTCTGGGATAATTTCCACCTTCAGCATCGGAAATGATCAACCCCTTCGCGATACAGTTTATCAGGTCGAGGATTACGCTTGCGGGGAAGCCAATTTCTGCAATTCTACTATCGCCAAATACAGCGGCCAGGCTAGTTGCCTTGACTGTAAACCTTGCAGTTGCGAAGCTAGCTGTCTCTATTTTGGTGACTGTTGTCCTGATATACTGTTTCGTGATTCCGACAGACGTAGTACACCCATTTCTCCGTATGTGTCTTGCGAGAGACGGTATCCAACACAGCGGGAATTTACCGGACAACCCTATTTGTTTATGGTGACAAAATGTCCGGATGATTATGTAGCAGACGACAGTGTCAGGACTAAATGCGAGAAAGCGGTAACGTCCGATTTTGAACAAGTAATACCGGTGTCTAATGTCCAATCACAGCTGACTTACATAAACAAATTTTGTGCGAGATGTCACTGGGTTACAATTTATCAACCATGGGGAATCCAGTTCGAATGCAGAGACACCGACTCTCTGAATTCTGCTAAAGATAAAAGTGCGTTATGGAAAATGGTTCTGGACAATCCTACCTGTCTAATTAGAAACTTTCCTCCGAAAGGATTGAGCATTAAAAGCTGTTCGGTCACTACGATTAATCGCTGCAATGTCTCTGGTCTTTGGGAAGCTAAAAACGAATATATTGAGACATTATGTGAAATGTACGGTCACCCAGTCGAGCTAAATCGGAACTTGCATTACAAAAACGTGTTTTGTGCACTCTGTAATGGAGAACGGTTTGACAGGAATGAATCTTGCCTCCTCCTTCCCGACGACTTGTCAATCAAGGCTGCAAGCTACCCACTTAGCGTCTTGCTCGATTTCGATCCTAGATCCGACCTTACGAATCAAGTAGAACTTTCACCGGAAGCAGGAACGAAATGTGATATTGCAATAGAAACTTACAACCCATTTCTGGTAAGTACCGGTATGCTGATAACATATGGCAAGGCGTGACAATGCTGCGTCGCATGTGCCAGAAATCGACCAGTATCAGCCATGTTTGGTTGTCAACCCCATTGAAAGTGCGAAACACAAAATTGCCATATCAATAATAAAAAAAAAAAAATTTATCATCCAAGTATAGGTAGAAATACCAGATGCGTTATTTATGTTATATATATTCACCAATAACGAGTTTGTCGGAAATAACGGAGCGACATCGATGACGGGTGTGCCAAGATTTGTGTGCCAAAAATGTCGAAGCGATCGCTCACTGTTGAAATGAAATTTTAGTCGAATAAGTCATAATATCTCCCTACACGATTGAGTCTGAGTGTGAAAGGAAAGAATAACTCCGGAAATAATGCCCTTTCTCATATTGGGGGCCCTCGGCAGCCGAGTTGTCTAAGGCGCTTCGCTGGTGACCGCTAGCCTCACACCGCTGAACCAGCACGGGTTCGAGTCCAGCTGGTCCATGTGTGGAAGTTCGTCAGTTACTTGCCGACGGGCGATGGTTCTCTCCGGATACTTCCGCTTCCTCCACTAACCAAACTGACTGTCACCATATGAGTGAAACAATCCTGAGTGTGACAATGTTTTGGAATTTGGTGCTGATAGTGTTTGGAATATAGACGCGGACATTCTTTAATGGACGACGGCTGAATTATAAATGACGGACCAGATGCTTGCTATTTAGCCTTATCTAAATTGCATATGTAACCTCATATGTTTTCTTAACCCTATCTGGCCTGGGGGCATTATGGCCCCCCCTACCAAACTTTCTGCGCTTTCTCCGGAACGACGAAAAATGGAGTGCTGAAACTCTGGGACTTTATAGTTTATCATATTGGGGTCATTTTGAGCCCATTTGCATAACCCCCTGAGCAGAGGATCATGGGTAAATGCAAGATGGCGGCCACGTGGGGTACCAGAAAAGTAATGTTTTTGTCACATTTCTTCAAAATTTCTGCTTTTTCGCTACGAAAAGTGGGCAAAAACTATTTTATTTCACATCACATTAATATTTACTAATTTATCATGCAGTTTTTGTGGAGAAATTGCATAAATAATAAATTCCGAAAATTCGATCGAAAAATCGACCAAAAAATGCCGTTTTTGAAAATGACGTCACTGTGACGTCAGTAAAGCGGCCATCTTGGATTTTTTATATCCAAGGGTATAGTGTGGTAAGTTTCAGCCCCCCCCCTAGCTATTTCAGAGGTAATGAAGGCTAAATATACTATGTAGGATAACACCGGCCATCAGAATATTAAGGTTTCGCGCTCGACGAATGGTTCATTTGCTGAGACAATTCTGGCATAGTTAGCGCTTGATGTGTTACAGTTCAGGTTAACCCTATCTGACCTGGGCTTATTGGGACCTGTCCAGGCCTGGGGAGCCATTTCGACTCCCCCAAATATTTTTTCTTGCAGCCTGAGCTAGAGGGCTGAAACTTAGCACACTATACCCTTGGTCAAAATGACCCTAATATGATAAACTAAAAAGTCGTGGAGGGGCACTTCCAATTTCCTCGTTATGACTAAAAGCGCTCTTCTCCCTACACCCGGAACTGTCGATCCGCAACTTGGAATACATGTCGACACAGAATAAAATACCTTTTGAGGGTTATTGTCTGATATAAGGCTTTTAAATACTCCATGCCGGTTATGATAACATTAGTTACTCAGCATGTAGAATAACATCTTGTCGCATGGGGGAAGATGTTGCCACAGGTAGCTATATTCTGATCTCTTTCTCTTAGGACCAGTGTGCGAAGTTAAAGTGTCCCCCACGAAGGATTATGTTGGATGGTACCTGCAAGATGTTCTACGCTTCCACCAAAGGTCTCGGATATGCTTTCTCAATGTATGTCAAATTTTCAGAGGGACTAGAACGATCCGACTTTCCAAACGTTTCCGATCAGTATCAGGAGAGATTGCGCCAAGAGTTCGCGGTGTTTCGACCTTTTGAGTTTTCTCTATTTGTGATAAAAAGTTTCCTGAAAGTTGCTGAACAAAAGGAAGGTCAGGGATCACTTATATTTACAGACGACATCACGGGCATGAAAGTCAGTGTAGAAATGGTATCAGCATCGACACACACCGTGCTTAAGATGGAAGAGAGTATCAAGGCTGTCCAATCACTCTCCTCCCTCATGGGTCTCGGAGTGAAGAACGTGACCTTGACCTCAATACCTATCGTCTGCCCAGACAGCCTAGACAGACTTCCAGAGAGAGAAGCTGGGCCCAGTTCGAACTACACTGGAAGTTCAAAAGACCTTGGCTGCCCTAGTGATTGTCTGGCAGACGTAATATACGAGCCTGTTCAAGACGCATTGGACTGCCCGTATTTGGTGTTCAACCTAACAACATCAAATTTCAAATTCGACTTAGATAATTCAAGTTTAATATTCAACAAACAAACTATATATCTGAATTCGTCTGACTACGTGAATTGCGGGGAGATTTTAAAGCTGTGTTCAACAGTGTTACAGGCTATACATATTGAAATTACAGATTTCGTTTCCAATCGTACAATTCCTGAAGAGGGCGCTTCGACGGCCTTGGTTGTAGTATCAATTGTATGTATCGCGTTGTCGCTGCTGTGTCTGCTGATCACCTTCGTTATTTTCTGGATTCGTCCGCAGTTGCGAACACTGCCGATCAAGAATACAATGGCGTTAATTGTCCACTTGTTTTGCGCGCAGCTTCTTTTCCAGGTTGGCATTCGAATGACGTACACAGTAACTCTGTGCAAGGTCATAAGCGTTCTCATTCACTATCTCTGGATGTCGGCGTTTGCCTGGATGGGTATGTGTGCCTATCATATGTACGCGGTCTTTAGACAAATGACGGCAAACCGATTTCATAGCAGAAAAAATGAAACGAAAAATGTTATACGTTCTATACTAGTTTGCAACGGGTCGGCCGCAATTATTGTGATTGCCTGTATTGTATACCATCTAGGAGCTTCCAAAGGAGAACAAATAGGATACGGCGGAAGAATTTGCTTTCTTAATGAACCATTTGATATCGGCGTTTTCTTTGCAGCTCCACTAGGTGTCGTGTTAATCTTCAACACGTTTTGTTTCATCCGAACAACTATGGCATTGAGAAGTGTTTCAGATTTGAAATCCGACAAGAAGAAAGCCAACAGTAACCATATGCGAGTGTATTTCCGGTTGTCGGCCATCTTAGGATTCACTTGGATATTTGGATTCATCGCCGCGGCTATCCAAACGGAAGCATTGTGGTATGTTTTTGTCATCCTGAATGGATTACAGGGGGTGTTCATATTTATTGCATATTGTGCCAATCGAAGCACTTGGGATTTGTTGACCAAGCGCATTGGGAGGAAGCTCTCTGTTAAGTATAAGAGTGGGGATAGAAGTAGAAGCTCTGAAACGAACACAGCCTCAACCATCCTTTAGGTTGATATTATGATCTTATCGTTTTCACATCACTTTAAGCGCCCCATAGACAGAGATAACCACCTATCAGACATAAATACTGAGTTTATCGTTTCACACCACTTCAAGCGCCCTATAGACAGAGATAACCACCCTTCAGAGAGAAATTCTGATCTTATCGTTTCACAAAGCCTCAACCACCATTTAGAAAGATGATGATCTTGCTTTTCGCACAGCCTCAATCACCCTTTGGACGTAAATACGGAACTTATCCTTTCACACAGCCTCAACCGTCCTTTAGATTGAGATACGGATCTTATCTTTTCACACAGCCTCAACCGTCCTTTAGATAGAGATACTGATCTTATCTTTTCACACAGCTTCAACCGTCCTTTAGATTGAGATACGGATCTTATCTTTTCACACAGCTTCAACCGTCCTTTAGATAGAGATACTGATCTTATCTTTTCACACAGCTTCAACCGTCCTTTAGATAGAGATACTGATCTTATCTTTTCACACAGCTTCAACCGTCCTTTAGATTGAGATACGGATCTTATCTTTTCACATAGCCTCAACCGTCCTTTAGATAGAGATACTGATCTTATCTTTTCACACAGCTTCAACCGTCCTTTAGATTGAGATACGGATCTTATCTTTTCACACAGCTTCAACCGTCCTTTAGATAGAGATACTGATCTTATCTTTTCACACAGCTTCAACCGTCCTTTAGATAGAGATACTGATCTTATCTTTTCACACAGCTTCAACCGTCCTTTAGATTGAGATACGGATCTTATCTTTTCACATAGCCTCAACCGTCCTTTAGATAGAGATACTGATCTTATCTTTTCACACAGCTTCAACCGTCCTTTAGATTGAGATACTGATCTTATCTTTTCACACAGCTTCAACCGTCCTTTAGATTGAGATACGGATCTTATCTTTTCACACAGCCTCAACCAGCCTTACGACGTTGTCACTGGTCTCCTCGTTTCACACAGTTACATGCACCATTAAGACGGAAATGCACATATTATCTTTTTCACACAGGCTCAATCACCTTCTGGACGTGGATATGGTTCTCATTTTTTTCACACAAACTCAACCACACTTTAGACGTGGGCACTGATCTCATTGTTTCACATAGCCTCAACAAACCTTCAGACAGAGATAATGATCTTATCTTTTGGCAAAAAATCACCCTTCAGCCTTAGATACGGATCGTACCTTTTCACGCAGCCTTAATCACCCTTTAGACATAAATTTGGATCTTATCATTTCACGCAGCTTCAATACCCTTTAGACGTATGCAAGAATCTTTTTCATTCACAAGCAGGTGCCTGGTGACGATGAGCAGCCAAATACTTGCAGGTTCTTGTACTCACAGTTAAACATTTTAAACTATATAATATACCACACAATTCCTTCTTAATACTTATATGGTTTTATCGAATTGAAACATTTTCACCACAGAGTGAAAGGACTGCAAATATACAAAATATTAAAACATTATAAAAATACTGTTTGTAATGTCAGACTTGCTGAATGCGAATAAAGCAATCAATATTTAAATATCATTCTATTGTTTGTCCATCATGTGTTATGACGTTTCGCAATAATATTCAACCGTCAAGATACGCTCAAGCCTAGTGCAGCGACCACGATTTCCATGACAATTTGACAATGTTCACCGTGAACTGGGCCGTGTGTATTGCGAAATATGACAAAATTCCATCTGGCCAAAAAAATCATATGAAGCCAGAAATAATTGCTTATGTATGTGTACACGTCGTCATGGAATATAAGCAAGCGCATTGTAAAGTCGATCTCCCTTCTGCACCACGTGAACTGTGTAAAATGTGAGGTGATGGGGTCGTGTCGATACTGTTAGACGATCTACAACCTCAGGAGAGCGTGTGTGGAATGCCAAATCTGCGGATTAGAACAACACGCTCGATAAGCAGAACAAATACCAAGTTTTATTATTTTCAGATTGTCCCAGATTTTCATTGTACCACGCTATATGAAAAGTTGTTCCCGGTTGTGGAAGGCAGCGATATGATATTATACTCGAGTATAAGAAACTGGACAACCGGATAACATTTAGAAAAAAATGTGGCCAGCCGTTCACACGGATACATGAAAACTGGACAAGGAAAACTTGGTAGTGTGAACTAGACTTCAAGGAATTGGACTCACGTGCATGACTTAAATTTCTAGAACTACGTAAAGCCGAGGACACAGACCGTTTTTTTCCTTGACTATAATTTTCAGGTACCGTACACCATCTTCTCAGGTTGTCCCGTTCTTTGATCATATGTACGAGTAACAAGTTGTATTCGCTAGCAGCAGTCGGTCATACCAGTGTATATTCGAGAAAAGAATGTTAGTGCTGCCTTTCGCAACCGGAACTGCCTTTCAGATGCTCTCTCGAGGATGTAGTCAGTCTAGCAAGATCGATACGGCTCACTCACCCCACATTTTACACAGTTCACGTTGTGCAAAGAAGCGATCGATTTGAAATACGCTTGCGCAGCTCCGTTTTCAGACGTCCCGACTTATATTCTTTGCCGACGGGTACACACGAACAAATATTTCTGACTGTGACAGATGGGGAATATGTTATATGATGCATCATGTTTGGTGGTATTTCTGCGTGCATGCATTTCTGCGTTGTTGATTTTTTTTTACTATGGTTGTTTTTTCGTTCAGGTATGTTGGAATTTCCTGTTATTGTTTCAATGCGTTCTTTATTTTATCTCACCATTCATTGGCTGGCATTTGTTCCATGCGGAATTAGCTGTAGAACTTGTTCTCCAAAACGCGGAGAGGCCCAAGCCATTTTGAGAAAATGTGTATACGCTCTCAGTTTTCCGTACAGTTGTTTTATTTCTCATTGCAACAGCGGACTCTGTTTGTGATTTTTACAACTCTACAAATGTTGGAACACGGAACATATATTGCATCGTCATGTCGAGATCCATCTTCACATCGTTAAGGTTTCTATTTGTGAGCCAAAGGCGAACCCTTGACTATCTTGCATAGAAGACAGCGTTCCGCCCACATTCCAGTTACGTGACCTAGAAAAACTGCGCTGATGGTAAAATACGTTAGCGTTTTACTTTCTGATTTTACGACGTCTGGCAATTAAAAAGCAACCACACGACTCCACAGGAAAGCTTCCATCGGCACCTCACATTCAAACCGTAGAATACGGTGGATACTCGGACATAGCCTCAGTATCTTAGACGCGCTTTTATTGCAGTTCTTCATGTGGGGGCTATAAGGTGTCCACACGGCCCTAGCACCGCCTTCATCAGAAATAGATATGCTAACTCGAACAATCTGCTCAAACAAATAACTCATCTGATGTTCATGGATGAGCAAATTTGTAGGTTTCTTGTTTTGGTGGAAAATTTAAACCGTACGACGTCGGGCATTGCAGGTTAGGTTTTCTGCGTATTCTTGCATTTACCAGGTTTACCTCGTGTTGAGGCGTTTACTCCATCAGACAATGCTCATCCATTAACGCCAGATGAGATATTTGTTTGAGTCGATTTGTTATCACCGCTTTCTAACTAGCGTATCTAATTACGCTAAAGCCGGTGCTAGGGGCCGTGTGATACTCATAGTCTCCACATGAACAGCTACAAAAGCGCGGTTGAAATACCAAGGATACGTTCGAGAATCCACCTCCCGTATTCTCGGGTCTGATTGTGCGGTTCCGAGAGAAGCTTTATTGTTGCTTTTAGTTGCCAGACAGAGTCAATTTTCCCCACCCCTAGTATCACGTCCCAACCACCTCTAAGGTAACGTAATGTTTTATATCTGTCAAAGTTGAACTCTTTCGCGTCAGTGGAATATTGTGAACCCAGTTTGAGACAGTTGACATTATCCTCAACGCAAAGAATAACGGTAAATTCAACATCCTGTAGGATTCTCCTAAGCAAGAGTTTTTGAATGAAAACGTATGGCTTAATGTTAACTCATGGCATTTATTTTTGGCTGGGAGAACATATTTATTAAAATCATACTTCACTAAGTCATTACACATCAATTCCGGTTTGCTTTGGGTCTGTTTGTGTAATCCAGTTCCCAATGAAACTTGAATATGAGATGGCTGAGGATTCGCATCTCGTAAACTTAGTGGCAGCAATTATTTTCTGTAGACCGTCTGAATTTATCAACGACGTCACACAACTTTGATTTGCCATCAAAGTTAATTATATACGAGATAAACAAGACCTTAGGCAAAACATAATTAGGTGATATGCTCTTTGCGATATCACGGTAATAAAAACTATTTCAATCTATTACATTTGGAACCGTTCATATGTGCCGTTTTCAAAGAAAATCAAAAAATTTGAAAATAAATTTTCTTATTTCTAAGCTTAAACTTAAACTTAAACTTAAACATACCTTATTGCTAACGTGTTCTTTCGCGTTTGCCCTATTGTAATTATATTACCACAGAACCAAAAATAGTCCCTGTGCTCCCCAGAGTACCCAGAATCCAATCTGTTCGACCACGTCACTTCCTTCTTTCCTATTCATTCGCAGTGTGAATAACCCATCATGGGGAGGCTGGGAGGGCCATCACGGTATGTGAAGGTAAGTTCAAACTTAGAAATAAGAAAATCGATTTTCAAATTTTTCATATTTATTGCGCTGTATAACTTACCTTCACATAACTTATTGCTAGAATAGAATAGCAGGAGGAGAGAAATAGTGGTCGACAACAGAAAGGAATCTCTAGCATAGGCGAAGGGGAAAATAGAGGAGTTAGCGAGGTAATCGTGGGCCATAAAGGTATATAGGATGACGATATGGCTATCGATATAATCACCTGGACCCGTGAAGAGGGCTCTGTGAACAAGCTGACTGGCACTAGACCAAAACCTCCCGCCCCCTTTTTTCACAAAAATTAGGGAGAGCAAGCACTTACCAGATTTTCAAAAATAGGTAAAATCACTAGGTCTAGTGCGATGAAGACGGGTCCGCGACAGACTGGGCAGCAACTAGGGGTCCCAGCGAGTATATGTCCCGTCTTTTTAGCGTCATATCCCGGATGTAGTGCGACACGAAGTTGACGTTGCTCCTCCAGTAGCAGGCCCTCATGATGTCGTGTACGGATCTATTGGTCCATAGAGGCCAGGATGCCGCCATGGCCCTGACCTCATGGGCGGAGACCTTGGTTAAAGTAGTTACCTCAGGTGGTATGCCCGTATACGCCAAGCGAATTGTCTTGGAAAGTCAGGAAGATATAGTGTTCTTGGATATCTCCTGCTTCGCCGAGGGCCCAAAAGGGATAAATAAACGCACCCACCCGGCTCTCTGCTCTTCAACACGGGCCAGGTAACAGGTGAGAGCTCTAACGGGGCACATGCCTCTGTCGTCATCAACAGCTGTGGACAGGATGTTGGACAGAGCCGGGATGACGAATTCTCGCTGAAGATTGTCGTAGATGGCTTGGCTCTTAGCGACAAACTCCGGGAGAGTAGATAACGCCACCCAGGTTCACTCATGGTTGTATCTCAAGACCTGAAGTCCAAGGCATGGATTTCTGATACGCGGGCTGCAGATGCAAAGGCGACCAGAAACACGGTCTTGTAGGAGAGAAATTCATCTCACATGTGCCGACAGGTTCGAAGGGGGCTCAGAAAGAGGCCTAAGAACCAGTGTCAAATCCCATTTAGGAACCTGCGGCGTTGGAGTAGGCCTTTCTACTCCAAAGGAACGAAGAAGAGCAAGAAGGTTGACGTCGAGCGATGGGTTGACACCCGTGGTCAACTGATGTACCCTGGCGATAGCGGATCGATAGCCGTCGACCGTGGCCGGAACAAGTTGTCTGTCATGAAACAGATGCATAAAGAATTCCGCTACCTGCTGAACAGAGGCAGAGGTTGGAATATTTCCCCGTCTAGAACACCAGGTATCAAAGGTTTTTCACTTGTTCTGGTACACCGCAGTCGTCGATGCTCTGGTGGATCGGACCATCCTCTCGGACGCTTCGACAGAAAATCCAGCCTTAGTTAGCTGATGCTGGAGCACTTGAACGCGGTCAGTTGGAATAGCTGAGGGTTCGAGTGGTACATGCTGGATCTCGGTTGCCGAAGCAGGTTCCACCAAAGCGGCAGTTGACGAGGTATGTCAATGAGAAGATCCATCAGGTCTGGAAACCATGAACGAGTGGTCCACCACGGAGCCACAAGGTAGACCACGCACGGGTGTACTCAGATCTTCCGGAGGACCTGTGGCAAGATTGCTGGCGGCGGGTACGCGTACGCAATCATGCCGGACCAGTCCAAAGACAGGGCGTCGACCGCCCGGGCTGCTGGATCCGGAACTGGAGACACATAGGCCGGCAGTAGAAGGTTCCAACGAGTGGCGAACAGATCCACATTCGGTGTCTCCCATATTCGAGACATCAGGGTTAGGATGTCTTCGTAGAAGCTGCCCCTTGGACGAGATTATCAGATTCGGTCTGGATAAAGTGTCAGATGACTGGGAATGTGGCGAGCTCGCTCAGAAATTCCGTTGTCCCAGCAAAGGTTGAAGGATTTCCGTGGCTGATCCAGTAGCTGGGGGGAGTGAGTCTCCCTGCTGGTGTATGTAGGACAGAACTGTTTTTGTAGGTCGCTACTAACAAGCGTTGGTTCATGAGGTCTGAAAGAAATCTCTGTATGGCCAGGTATACGGCCTGGAACTCCATTACATTGATATGCATCTTCCTCTGGCTTTCGTTCCACTAGCCGGATATTGACATCGAATCCAACGGATTTAGGTGTCTTTTCGGCCAGAAGTTGTTGAGGTGCATCATCGACGGCCGAAGCTGCAAGCGGCCTCGAGGTGTCACATCTTGAGCGGATGTTAACAGGCCGATCATTGCAGCGAAGCGGAGAGCACTTCTGCGCAGTGCCGAAATGAACTCCGGCACCGACGTCAGAATCTTCATCCAGCGGTCTTCCAGAGGTTTTCGCTAACGCTGAAAGGGTGTCGTAGGAAACTCCGATAAAATTTGAGACTGGGATGGCGTCAACTCCGATTTGCCCTCATGAGGAAGGTAGCCCAGGGTAACTAGGATCTCCCAAACGAATTTGGGGTGCTTGAGGAGTTCGTCCCTGCACTGATTCCGGATAAGAGAATCCTCGAGGTAAAAGTGATACTTTATGCCTCGAGTGTGCAGGAAGGCCGCCACCAGATTGAAGATCCACGGGAGTGTGAATAGTCCGAAGGGGAGCGCGAGTAGCTGAAACTTCCGGTTGACGACCAAAAAGCGCGGATACTTGTGATGACCCCGATGGATCGGAACATGCAGGTAAGCGTCCTGGAGGTCCAGTGACGTCATCCAGTCCCAGCAATCCAGCAATAGAGCCGAACGAATAGACCAGAACGACTCCATGCGGAAATGAGGAGGCGAGGCAAAGAAGTCCTGGTTTAACCGGCGCAGGTGGTCGCACCAAACCCCCCGACACGGCGGACAGGCAGATGCGGGTCCGTTGTCGGCTTCGACTGACCACAGATGACGCAGAAGACATAAGCCAGTTTTATTTTGATTCTCAAATGAATACTTCCTGACAGCTTTCAGCAAGTCCAGGTAGGTACGTCTTCAAGAATTACTGGTATTGGTAATATCCCCGTATTATCCAAAGTAATCTAAGGGAATCTCCAAGGGAATCCAAAATATATACCAGGAATTTCCGTGGTAATATCCAGAGGTAGACCCAGGTCATTTTCACAGAGCACAAAGAATTACGTCTGTCCAGTTGTAGAGGAAAGAAGGAAGTGACGTGGTCGAACAGATTGGATTCTGGGTAACCGCTCATGGACATTGAGGAGCACAGGGACTATTTTTGGTTCTGTGGTAATGTAATTGCAATAGGGCAAACGGATAAGAACACGTTAGCAATAAGGTATGTGAAGGTAAGTTTTACAGCCCAAAAAATAAGTTATTTTGTGTGTGACGGTTAAGCTTTTTTTTTAATCTAAAACCTGCAAATTCTTTACATACAAAATATCAGCCGCGAAAAAATGATGGTCAATTTATGATGGTCAGATTTCCCATCATGTTTTTTGGCGATGCTACCCAATGAAACTAAAGTTGTCCATTGTAGGATACATGTATCAACTTTGACGTTCATTCAATATTCTTGTTCTTAAGAAGCGCTTCATGTTATACATGTATAGTTCAGATGTGAGTACATTTGCGCTGCTATTCTCCACTCACCCATCACCACTAATACCATCAACATCATCCCAAATTTACACTGTGGACACGATTTACCAAATAAAGTTGAGTTCTGTTTAATACACAGGCTTTTGTCTCACATGCTGGAGCAGAGAGTAACCAGTCAAAACTTGTATATGAAATATTTGTACGTGGAGTACAGCTCAGAAGTTTGTGTGTAATCAACAAACCCAAGTATGAGCTGTGAACAGTATGTAATAGATGTCATGATTATCCCATGACAGTATAATGTTCATACATTCATCCAAAGGAATACTTGGACTACTTACAACAGTTTGTGTGCCAGGGGATACCTACGAGTGTTTGGGAGATTAAAAACTGACAATGAGAGAATGTAGTTAAATAATCCAGACGGTCTTTTCACGAATTCGAATGGAATCTTATTAATGTTAACACACTTGCACCGAGGCAAAACGATAGACCAATCCGGTATGCCGTCGCTTGATAAAAGACTTCATGACATATTTAGTCAGTCACTCGAGGCATCTCCATGACCTTGTAACGTAGCTTTGCTAAATCTTTCAAAATAGCGCATATAAAACAGGAATGGAGTAAACAGGATACTGGTATACAATACAGGTCGTCTTTACAAAAACCGAATGCTAAATACATGTTACAGAATGAAATGCTTTTGTGATCAATGCCAATCGGGACTGTATATTCAAGGGGTTCCAAGGGGCCAGAAACATTCATTCTAGATGCATCACGTACCATTTAAATAATAAAAAAATCTTACAAGAAGCTCCATCAGGAGGATAGCAAAAGAGTTTCATTCCGAAATATACAGTACTTAGCTTGAAAATATACTTTCAAAATGCGCCCAATGTCAATAATGTAATATTCTATCAAGGCTCTCCATGTATACCTGTCTCTGTCTTCAATCCTTTCTGAATATGATAGCCTTTTTCATTGTCTAGACCAGTCACATCACTCTGATCGACGTATACTAAACGCGTCGTAGCAATAATGTAGGTTTATTGTTTTGATGGGAAATTTAAGCCGCACGACGTCGAGCATTACAGGTTAGTTTTTCTGCGTATTCTTGCATTTACCAGGTTTACCCCTTGTTGAGAGGTTTACTCCATCAGACGTCCTCGATGCTAATCCATAATTTGCATCAGATTTGTTTGAGCTGATCTGTCATCATAGCTACTGAGCTAGCGTATCTAATTCCGCTTAAACCGGCGCTAGCGGTCGTCTAGACACTTCCGATAGTCTCCGTATGAACAGTTTCAATAAAAGCGCTGCTGAGATACCAAGGCTACATCCGAGAGTCCGTCGTATTCTCGTGTCTGATTGTGCGGTGCCGAGGAAAGCTTTCCTGTGGAGTCATATAGTTGCCTTACAGTCAACAGATGTATTTTTTTCTCACCTCTTGCATTTCGGTCCAATTTATTAGCTGTATATGCTAGGATTCTGCTGGTGGACTGTTAGTCTCCGAAGTCCACCCTCTATACAATGGAGCGATATGCAAGAGAAGGGAAGAATTTACGACGTCTGACAACTAAAAAGCCACCATGGCTCCACAGGAAAGCTTCATTCTGCACCTCACATTAAAACCCTAGAATACGGTGGATACTCGAACGTAGCCTTAGTATTTTTTATTGCAGATGTTCATGTGGCGACTATGAAGTATCCACAGAAATAGATATGCTAACTCGGGAGCTTTGATGAAAGATCTACTCAAACAAATAGCTCATCTGATGTTAATGGGTGAGCAAATATGTGTAGGTTTCTTGTTTCGGTCAGAAATTTAAACCGTACGACGTCGGGCATTGCAGGTTAGGTTTTGTGTGTATTCTTGCATTTACCAGGTTTACCCCGTGTTGAGGCGTTTTCTCCATCAGACGTCCTCGATGTTCATCTATAAACACCAGATGAGACATTTGTTTGAGTTGATTTGTTATCAGAGCGCCAGAGCTAGCGTATCTAGTTACGCTTAAACCTGTGCTAGGGACCGTGTGGTACTCATAGTCTCCACATGCACAGCTACAAAATCGCGGCTGAGATACTAAGGCTACGTTCGAGAATCCATCGGCCGTATTCTCGGGCCTGATTGTGAGGTTCCGAGAGAAGCTTTATTGTTGCTTTTTAGCCGCCAGACATTTTCCCCACCTCTAGCATCACGCCCAAACTAACTCCAAGGTAACGTAATGTTTTACATTTGTCAAAGTTGAACTGTTTCGCGTCAGTGGAACAGTTGAATCCAGTTTGAGACAAGTGACATTATCCTGATCGCAAAGAATAACGGTAAATTCAACAATGCGACATCCTGTAGGATTCTCCTAATCAAGAATTGTGAATGGTAACGTGTGGCCTAATGTTAACTCATGGCATTAATTTTTGGCTGATATTCATCAAAATCGAACTTCCTAAGCCATTACACATCGTCACTCCCGGTTTGCCTTGGGTCTGGTTGTGTAATCCCGTTTCCATTGAAACTTGAATATGCGATGGCTGAGGATTCGCATCTCGTAAACTTAGTGGCGGGAATTATTTTCTGTAGACCATCCGAATTTATCAACGAAGTCACGCAACTTTGATTTGCACGCAAGGCAAAACATGACAGTTACGTGATATGCTCTTTGTAATACCAGGGTAATAAAAACTATTTCAATCTATTGCATTCGGAAACGTTCATATGTGCCGTTTTTCAAAAAAAAAGTTATTTTGTGTGTGATGGTTAAGCTTTTTTTTAAATCTAAAACCTGCAAATTCTATACATACAAAAATATCAGCCGCGAAAAAATGATGGTCAATTTATGATGGTCAGATTTCCCATCATGTTTTTTTGCGATGTTACCCAATGTAACTGAAGTTGATCGTCGCTTTTTCGTCCATTATAGGATACATGTATCAACTCTGACGTTCATTCAATAGCGCTGTATGTTATACATGTATAGTTCAAATGTGAGCACATTTGCGCTGCTATATTCCCCACTCCCCCACCACCACTAATACCACCAACATCATCCCAAATTGACACTGTGGACACGATATACCGAGTAGAGTTCTGCTATATACAGGCTTTTGTCTCACATGCTGGAGCAGAGAGAAACCAGTCAAAACTTGTGTGTGAAATATTTGTACGTGGAGTACAGCTTAGAAGTTTGTGTGTAATCAACAAACCCAAGTATGAGCTGTGAACAGTATGTAATAGATATCAGGATTAACCCAAAACAGTATAATGTGCACCCTTTCATGCAAGAGAATACATGTATGAAGATATTTCCACCTGCCAAACCAAACAGAGTCCAACATTATCATCTATTAACAAGTATATGTTAAATCAGATCATCTCAGACGAACCAAAATGTATGATTTCCCCCTTTATACGATCTGACACTTTGGAAGCAATAATGTCTGTTACCTAATCTCACACAAAATTATGAAAAAAAATCAAGTCGATCAAAAGCTATTTCTTGGAAATTTACAAGATTTCGGACGCCATCTTGGATTGATCCATTTTTGACACTATGCTGCGACACTGACATGGCCAACAACATCTTTTTTTCGATCACCTACACGTGCTGATAAAAAAAAACATCGCCGATTTTCCCTCAAGATGGTACTAAACATTTAAAATTCGGGTCCCAGATCATAGACTACTTACTTGCTTGTGTGTCAGGGGTTAGCTAGAAGTGTTTAGGAGATTATAAACTCTGACAATGAGAGAATGTAGTTAAATAAGCCAGACTGTCTTTCCACGAATTCAAATGGAATCTTCTTAATGTTCACACACTTGCACCGAGGCAACGAGATAGACGTATCCGGTATGCCGTGGCTTGATAAAAGACTTCGGGACATATTTAGTCAGTGACCCGAGGCATCTTGACCCTGTAACATGCTAAATCCTTCACAATAGCGCATATAAAACATGTACGGGGTAAACAGGATACAAGTATACAATATAGGTCGTCTTTACAAAAACGGAATGCTAAATACATGTAAAGTATGGCAAGCCAAAGTGCTTTTTATTCGAGAATTTCCGATATCGGAAATTGAATTCCCGATATCGGTATTAAAATTTCCGATATCGGAATTAAAATTTCCGATATCGGATATTCATGACCTTCAATTTCCGATATCGGAAATTGAATTCTCGATATCGGAAATTGCAATTCCCGATATCGGAAATTGCATTTCCCGATATCGGAAATTAGAATTGCAATTTCCGATATCGGGAATTCGGGGACAATTCCCGATATCGGAAATTCAATTCCCGATATCGGAAATTCAATTCCCGTTATCGGAAATTCAATTTCCGATATCGGGAATTGTCACCGAATTCCCGATATTGGAAATTGCAACTCTAGGGTGCACTCCACACTTGCCACGGTTTCATACAAAGTAGTGTCTCCCTAAGTTTATAATAGGGAAGGTCGCCCGATTTTGACAGCAAGGTAATTCTTCTTACCTTTCTACTAACTGATATCTATAGTATCACCCTGCTGGACATAACCATCTCTCCAAATGAGGATATAATAATTGCTTGTTGATCGCACCCACTCGCCTCTACAGAGTTAATCGTGTCCGGAAGTGAATATCTGGCGGACCAAAATCCGCACTTTTTGGGGAAGCGAAAATGTTGATTCCTTCATGGCCATAAAGTTTTACAAAAAGACGAGTATGTCGACCCCCGTTTTTTTCGCCATTTTAAATTGTCCTTTGGACGGGAAACACTTTAACATACATAAAAAGAAAATCATTTCATATGTTTTCGCTGGGTTGCAGGTAGAATTTGACACATTTTCGGAGTTTTTCAGAAAAGTTGAAGAAGGGTTACGGAGGATTGTACGTGTTTCCTTTTCAATTTAAATAGCTCACAAGTCTCCTGAAATAAGGGCACGAGTGTGCCCATTTAGAAAATATATAGCCTACTTAAATTACAAGATTTTTGTTAAAGATTTTACATCTATTTATGGCCGAAGATCCTGCCTGTTTTTAGCCGCACATCATTTAGGTGTGGAATGCACCCCTAGGTTTTGTAAAGCTTCCAGCTTTCATTTCCGATATCGGAAATTCGGTGACAATTTTCGATATGGGAAATTCTATTTCCGATATCGGAAATTCTATTTCCGATATCGGAAATTGAATTCCCGATATCGGAAATTGAATGCCCGATATGGGAAATTCTATTGTCACGGAATTTCCGATATCGGAAATTCTAATTCCCGATATCGGAAATTCAATTTCCGATATCGGGAATTGCAATTTCCGATATCGGGAATTGAATTCCCGATATCGGAAATTCGGAATAAAAAGCGCTTTGGCTTGCCATAGTAACGGGTATATACGTACGTTATTACTGAAAGAAATGCTTTGTGATCAATGCCAATCGGGGCTGTATATTCAAGGGCATTCTCATGACATCAGATTGAATATCCCCTATTGTCTATATACTCCGTTTACCGACGGTTTGGAGGTTACAAACTCTGACGTTGGGAGAATGATTCAAGGGGAGAATTGGCGATAATTGTGAGTCCACTCGAGCGTAACGGGTAAACAGTTAAAAAAAGTTCAGTCATCCACTGTTGTGACATACCGGAGTTTTATTTCAACAACACACAGTTTTATTGAAATATTGTGACCGTCAAGCACGTGTTGAAATGAGGTCATACATGTAGTAGGCGTTCAGACACAGAATAGTGACATCTTAAGTTCTTATTGTTTTATTTGGTGTATGCTGCAATAGATGAGGTAGATGAGTACAAGCATGTTGGTGTAAGGATAACTGCAACAGACAAGGGCAAGCGTGATGCAATTAGCTAAAAAATTAGCACAGCACGTCGCAAATTTTATTCTACTGCCAGTGATGGTTTTGGGGAGGGCGGGTATTAAACCCGACTACTGTCAAGGGTGTACTGGTCCGTTTGTGTCCCTACGATGACATACGGTTGACAACCTATTTGGATAACGGTGATATTGAGTTACATGAAAAAGCAAACAAAAATCTTGCAAAACAAATTCAACACCTGCCAGGTAACACTTGTAATTTAGATGTAACATCACTACTTTGATGGAAACCTATAAAGCGATACATCGATATGATGAAAGTTCTGTTTTTGTGACACATATTGTCTCTTTCAGCCGGAAACATTCAGGACCACCTGTACTTCAAACTGTAGATTAATCAATCAATACAGGTATTCAGGAATTCTCATATTTATTTCATTTTAGCATTGAACGTGTACACATTTTCCTTTGAGATATACCTCTATGTGGGGAATATTTTTTCCTCGTTTTAAACCACGGAAAACGAGATTATCCGATACAGCTCTGTCTGGTCATTGTAGGATATTTTACGGGTATGATTAAGGGGATGATGTAGAGGCAAAATTTTGAAAGTCATGTACATGTATCAGGAAATTGTCTATTATTTGGAGTTTTCTGCTTGAATATATTAAAGTCATACATCCCTCCATAACATGTTTGACATGCAGGTTTGTTTAGATAACTAAAAATCCGCAAAAAAATATTGTTCTTGGGACTGCCAGCTGTAGTCCACAAATATTAAACACACACTATTGAAAAGTACATTAACAAATTCTATATTGTCTCTCCTACACCAAAGACTACCTTAGAAAAGGAAATTCCACCGGAAAGAATTTTTTTAAACGATTTTTTTTATCATTTACTCTGTCGACATAATTGTCGAGGAAATGATAATTCATGTCAGCCAATATGAAAGACGGTCCAAATCTGCGTAGAATTATCCAAGACAGATGGGTGCCACACCCCTGTCACCGACCTCTATTAGATTGAGAGAGAGAGAATTATGGTTTAACGTTTCGTTCAGCAATATTTCAGCTATATAGCGACGATCAAACAAAATTCTAAGTATTCAAGTTAATAACTTACACCCATTAGCTTGGAAATCTGATACATCTAAACCGGTTTGTGCTTGGTCAGTGAGGGAAATGCACTGGATTCTTTCCATTCAATCCCCATCTACATATTGTGGCCCATTCAATCACATCCTGTTATGATTGTGCCTGGTTCTTATGAAACTGAATAATTAATTGTCAGTTGATACACACCTATGGTTTGATGTACAGGTCATGCAGGCTCAATTCACACCAAATTTCTAGAATGAGACAATTACTGGTCAAGACCTTTTTTATTTTATGGTACTTCCCAAAACATGTTCAATATTATGTGTGTATAATATTTATGGATTTCTGCTGGTAGTTCATTTTCATTTTCTCCCGACGCAACGGGTCTCGCTTCTCCGTGTCCGTGGATGTCTGTTTAAATTCTTCGCGGGCAATAACCTCCAAACGCTTTGTCGGATCCCTCCAAAATTTGGCATATGCATTCATTGCGACAAGACGTCGGCTGGTACTGCGTTTCAGCAAGATCCGCCTGAAGTTGCCGCCACTGGGTTCATTCCGTTCTTTTTTTCTGCAAGCGATAACTTTGAAACGCTTTGTCGGATTCCTCCGAAATGCCCTGCCTTTCCGGGTAATAACTTAGGAAAATATCATCGGATTCTTCTCAAACTTGGTTTGATGAATGACTTTATTTTGATGAATGACTTTAATATATTGAAGCAGAATACACCAAATAAGGGATTGTTTCCCATTACACGACTTTCAAATGTTTATCACTAAATCATACATTTCATTGGGGTCTGACATGCATTGAAAATGTTTTAATGTAAACAAATAATGTATAAACTGCATTCAAAGTCCAACCAACAGTCTGAATACAATTTATAAGTACCAAAGTTTCTGTGCGATCTCCGGAACGACAGAAAATGGAGAGCTGAAACTCCGTGGCTTTATAGTTTATCATATTAGGGTCATTTTGAGGCCTATTTGCATACCCTCCCCAAGCAGAGGATCATGGGTAAATTCAAGATGGCGGCCACGTGGGGTATCAGAGAAGTGATGTTTTCGTCATATTTTTTCAACATTTCTGCTTTTCCGTGATGAAAAGTGGGCAAAAACTATTTTATTTGACATTACATTAACAATTACTAATTTATCATGCAGGTTTTGCGGAGAAATTGCATAAATAAAAAAATTCGGAAAATCTGACTGAAAAATCGATCAAAAAACGACGTCATCACAGCGGCCATCTTGGATTTTTTACATTTTCTGGTAAAGCTTGACTCAAGGGTATAGTGTGGTAAGTTTCAGCCTCCTAGCTCAAGAGGTAAGAAAAATAATCAAAAAGCCCATGCCAGATAGGGTACAAAAAAGTTCACTATTACATAGTCATATTTAGGAATGAGAAATACTGGTATCATGGACACAAACATGGGTCATTATCGAGTAGAAGAACGATGTTGTGTTCAGCTTCTTTCAGAAGTACCCAGACCAAATTGAACGGGAAGAAAAGGCCACAACAACCTGGCACTGACTGAAGCGTAATGGAACATACTTAGCATATGTACAGCCACATAGTTCACGGTCGTCCAGTGTTGTGACAAACCAAATTTTTACCAGCATTTCTATTTTGTCACACAGTTAAGTTGAGCTTGGAGTTGTGTTTACGTCATATGAGATCTACTGAACATTTTAGTTAGTGTTTGTCAAATCAGTCATTCGTCGGCAACGATTTGGTGTAAGACTCACGAAATATAATTGACAAAGGATCTGCTGCAAGTTGTATTGTCAGTCTTTTGTCCAGAATATTACCTTTTCAATGGAAGGTCTTACACCAAAACCTTGCCCATTCGTCAAGTAAAGCCAATGTTACGGTGACTGTGTCAGTGAAGTTGAGCAAATTAATACAGTTTGTCGATGAATAGAACAATTTTCAAATGCCATACTTGCCAAACACTGCCTGCCGAAAGAACGTCTAGATTTAATTTGGGGATCAGCTAGGTACATTTTTGTTAACTTGAGAACATGTAAATCTTTTGGTTATCAAATAGGACTTCGGGACATTTATTCAGTGATCCGTGCCAACTCCGTCACCTGGTCAATAGCATAGCTAGACATTGTGCTTCACTTTCAAACCAGCACATAAACAAACGCACAGGGGGTGAACAGGATGTGAGCATGATAACAGTGGGGCCGAGTCAAAATATAGCATCATCGCATAGTTATATTTGGGACTGATAAATACTGGTATAATAATGGACACAAACAGGGATAATTATCGAGTGAGAGAACGCTGTTATGATCAATTTCATTCAGGAGTACACAGACCAAATTACAGTGAATAAAGGTCAAAACTGCCTGGCACTGACTGAAGCGTAAGGGAACATACTTGGCATATATGCACAGCCGCATAGATCACGGTCGGCCAGTGTTGCGGCAAACCGGATTTTCACCAGCATTTTTATTTTCTGTCACAGTTTAATCGAGCTTAAGTTGTGTTTGTGTGTTTTGTGAGTTGTGCTTACGCCATTAAGCGACTGTGGCATTTAAGATAGTGTTTAGGACAAATCAGTCATTCGTCATGTGAAATCAGTCCAAGTCTATGTCTATATGGTGACTTTGTGAGTGGAGTTGGGCAAATTAAAACAGTAATTCAATCACCGCCAGCGAGTATAGGAGTCTACATATATCGTTTTAGCTCATTCATGGAGCAGTGTAAATTTCCGGTTTGATATTTCTTCATGCGTGACACATTTTCCTCAGTGAAACTGAGCTACGTTTTGCATATAATGTCGTTGCTATGGTACGTGGTGCAGATTGTGTGGATATGCTACTATCCATACATAGGAGGACAACTGGCGGATACAAATCCTCCTCCAGGTCTCACAATAAAAACTGATCAATCTTTTCGCGATATAGTTTATGCGGTTGGAGATTATGCTTGCGGAAGAGTAAATTTCTGCAATTCTTCTATCGCCAAATACCCTAACGAGCATTGTTTTGACTGCAAACCCTGCAAATGCGACAAGAAGTGTTTTTATTTTGGCGATTGTTGCCCCGATTTGCTGTTCCGAGATTCCTCTCAACAGAGTACACCCGGTTCCCGGCACGTGTCATGCGAGAAACGTTATCTAAGATGGCGGAAATATACGAAAGAGCCATATTTGTTCATGGTGACCAAATGCCCGGATGACTTTGTAGCAGACGAAAGTGTGAAGACAAAATGTGATAAAGCCGTAGTTTCGGACTTCGATCAAGCGAACCCAGTGTCTAGTGTACAAACTCAGCTGACCTATCGGAATAAATTCTGCGCAGTTTGTCATGGAGTTGCCTTATATCAATTATGGGGACTGCAAGTTAAATGCAGAAACACCGATTCGCTAAATTCAGCTTCAGATAAATACGAGTTATGGAAACTGGTTCTGGACAACCCTACGTGTACAATGGAAAATTTTCCTCCGATCGATGTGAACATGAGAAACTGTTTCGGGGATCCAATCAAACGTTGCAATGTTTCTGGCAGATGGAAAACCAAAAATGAATATATTGAGACATTATGTGGAATGTATAGTCACCCAGTGGAATATGAAAGGTCACTTTACAAAAATGAATTTTGCGCGATCTGTAACGAGAAGCGCCTTAATCGGAATGAAGCTTGTTTAGAATTTAACGTCGTCGAGCCGTTGGAAAGGACTTATTCTCTCAATGTTCTGATAGATTTCAATCCTAAACCCAAACTTCTGCATCAAGTAGAAAAATTACCGGAAGTAGAAAAGAAATGCAACTTAACGGAAACGTTCAGTCCATTTTCGGTAAGTTCTAGTGTTTCAGGGCTCTCGAGCACACAGCTCGTACACTTCTCCCAGACCTGGCATAAGGCGTGTCATCCACTTCATTGAAAAACACCGGATCATTTTACTTGATTGTGAATGAGAATTAAGTGAAATGATCGAACGAGTAGTTAAAATTAGCATTACAGATTTTTAACTTTTAATTGTCAATTTTCTTCCGTTGAAGCGGTAAATAACGGTTTTTGGTATATTGTGGATGACAGCGTAATTTAAGAGAAAAATTTCTCGGTTGTGCAGAATATTTATCCAGTTGTTTACTTCTTTCCGTTTGGAAAATGGGGTATTGTTATTTATAGAGTATATCGTTGCACTGTTTACATGCTAAAATCCCAAAATCTGTTTTTCACATAAATACCTAGAAACTTCATGTAAGTTCAACTCGCTTATATTTATCCCGACATTCGGAAATACTTTAATCAGGTAATTTTCTTTGGAGACTAGAGAAAGAGTCGCAGCGTTTAATCCATTTGATGTTCTTAAACCCCATTTGTGTTTTTGGATGACGTCAAATGTTGATCAATTTTGTTGAACAAATCTCACACCAAAAAATAAAAAAAGAGTGCTATCTGTGGTTGACTTGGAACACCAATGAAGGGTGTTTGGGATATATGATGTTGGCTCTGATTGAACACCATTCATTATTGATGTGATCAAAACCACTTTTTTCGAGTTAATGAACATAGCTAGCTGTGCAGGTCAAAGAGTTCATGTTAAGTTCGGCACCATCTTTTTACACCAACTCGAATACAATCCGCGTTCGCCTTGATTTAAGATTGAAGGGTATCTTCAACCAAGTGTAAGTAAATATTTGTTAATATTTTGTTGCCCATATTAAGACTAAGACTGTGTGATGCCTATACAATTCGAACATCTCCAGTTTGAATTGTGTTAAAACCCCAGAATGATATATTTGGGGTTGAAAGCAGAGATGCTCTTGGACACACGAGTTCAAGCCGATTCCTTTTTCCACTTCAAAAACTGCAAAATTATATGTTCTTGCAGATTACACACTGAAATATCAACCGTGAAAAAAATATGCGATATTCAGTTATATAAGAATGGAATAATTGCTGTGGTATCAAAAATATGACAGTTCAACCCCAAAACATACTTTTTGTACTGGTTCTTTTCAAATAATCAAACTTCTCAATATACTGCGTGGCAATATAATTATACGCCCCGCAACGAAGTTAAGGGGTGGGTGGGCGGGAGGGGTATTAGAATCGAGTTGTCCGTCTGTCTGTCTGTCTGTCTGTCTGTCTGCAGACACTATTTCGAATGACATAATCATACAAAAAGTTCTAAAATATATGTTATACTTTTCTCCACAATTACATTTTGAAAAGTAGAAAGTGTCCCAGTTTGCCTCAGGTGAGGCGACGGGTGGGGGATGGGAGTGCTGGGACAGGTGCAGTGAAAAAATAATCAAAATACATTTTGAGTAAAGTACCGGCATACGCTGCTAGGTTTCATGTGACTTTAGACGAATTAACAGCGATGGATAAGTTCAAATTTTACGATTTTTTTCCCATCCGAATGGGAGCATATGGAGTTTGAAATTCTCATTACAATTCATCAAATCCGATGAAACTAGTAATTACTATACTATCTAGGTATCAAAATAATGCACTTCAATAACATTCTATGATGACATTCTAGTGTCATTCTAGTCAATGATGACACATAATGACATATTCTAGTGACATATTCATAATGACATAGTGACACATAATGACATATTCTAATGACATATTCATAATGACACATTCTAGTGTCATTCTATAATAACATTCTATATTTTTTTTTGTGGTCCCAGTGCACAACATGGGCACGATATATTCGCCTTTGTGAAAAAAAGTAAAAAAAAAAATAAAAAAATAAAAAAATAAATAAATAAGAATAAGTGAATAAAAATAACAATATTACATCTGCGATAATAAACCAATGCAATTAAATTGTACCTTTGTCCATCCTCTTTCAATAGTACCAAAACAGTTTTGAAGTATCGCAGAAATCTTATGAAATATGCCCCTAATTTTTTATCACTGACAGTTTTTACGTATAATCCTGTGCTTGACGTAGGCGTTGGGTGGCTCGTCCCACTGTGCCCCCATGTCTCACTGTATGCCTTTCCTTATCATAAGAAAACATTGTCATGTCTGTTGACACAATTTTGTCCAGGCTACTGGTACCGACCCAATTTTTCTGACACTTTGCAAAATGGGTGCAAAATGGTCCCTCTACGACAAAATTTGTGTACTATCTCCGGAACGACAAAAAATGGAGAGCTGAAACTCCGCGACTTTATAGTTTATCATATTGGGGTCATTTTGAGCCCATTTGCATAACCCCCGAGCAGAGAATCCTGGGTAAATTCAAGATGGCGACCACGTGGGGTACCAGAAAAGTGATGTTTTTGTCATATTTCTTAAAATTTCTGCTTTTACGCGATGAAAAATGGGCTAAAACTATTTTATTTGACATTACATTAATATTTACTAATTTATCATGCATTTTTTGTGTTTAGAAATTGCATAAATGAAAAAGTCGGAAAATCTGACCAAAAAATCGATCAAAAAATGTCGTTTTTGAAAATGACTTCACAGTGACGTCATCACAGCGGTCATCTTGGATGTTTTTACATTTTCTGGTAAAGGTTGTCCCAAGGGTATAGTTTGGTAAGTTTCAGCCTCCTAGCTCAAGAGGTAAGAAAAATAATTAGGCAGGTCCATTTCGCCCGCCCCCTCCCCCCAAAGGCCAGGACAGGCCCCAAAAAGCCCAGGCCAGATAGGGTTAATCTAGGGGTCATATTTGTAATACCAAGGAAAAACTTCCATATAATGCCTCAACAATACCGAAATATGCCAGTGGACACATTTTCATCAATCATATCTCCATTCTATACAAATGACCGATGCAGTTTTGTCGAGGCTGATATTTCAGTATCTAATCTTGAAAAAGAAATTTTAAAAAACCTGACACATATCCTTTGACTTGATATTTAGCTGAAATTTAGAAAACCTACCGTTTCTTCAAAGGGAGTAATGGTACGAGAGAGTAGAATTAAACTTAATATGTTTAGATGTCACGGTGGGAACTCTGAAATCCAATGCTGATAACTAAACTGATCTTTTGCTTTTACCTATAGGGTCAATGTGAGAAGTTGAAGTGCTCACCACGGAGGATACTGTCAGATGGTGTATGCGAGATGTTTTACGCTTCCACTAAAGGTCTCGGTCACTCGTTCTCTTTGGCTGTGAAGTTTTCCCAGAAGTTGATCAAGTCCGATTGGTCCATCCTTTCAGATCAGTACCAGAAAAGACTACACCAAGAGTTTGCGATGTATCAACCCTTCGTTTTCTCTTTATTGGAGTTGAAGAGCTACAGAAGAGTCCCTGAATTCACGGGCGACACGGGACCACCGGTACTTTTATTCTCAGAAGAGATGACGGGAATGAAGGTCCATGTCAGAATGGTATCAGCATCGGCTCGCACTTTGGCGGAGATGGAGGATAGTATCAAGGCAGTCCAAACAATATCATTCTCTATGGAGGTCGGATTAAAGAACGTGACCTTGACCTCAGTACCTGTCGTCTGCTCCGACGGCCGAGAAGGATTTCTAGAAGGTGAGCCTTGGTCATCTGTCGGTATCGTTGGACGCCCAGAAGATCTTGGCTGCTCGTTTGACAATTGTCTCGCGGATGTCATCTACGAGCCTGTTCAAAACACGCTGGACTGTCCCTATTTAGAATTCAATCTGACAATCGCAAATTTCACGTTCGATGTCGAAAATTCAAGTTTAGTGTTTAACAACCAAACTGTAAGTTTGAATTCGTCCAGCTACGTGATTTGTGGGGACAATTTGAAATTGTGTTCAACAGCTTTACAGTATATACAGCAGGAAATTGCAGATTTCCTGTCCAGTCGAACTATTCCAGAGGACGACTCCGATATGGCCTTAACTATCGTATCCATAGTATGCATTGCATTATCCCTGCTATGTCTGCTGATCACTTTTATTATTTACTGTATTCTTCCGCAGCTGCGGACACTACCAGGGATGAATACGATGGCGTTAATTTTCCATTTGTTTTGTGCACAGCTTTTCTTCCAAGTTGGTATTCGAATGACGTACAATGACACTTTGTGCAGGGCCATGGGTGTCCTTATTCACTATCTCTGGATGTCATCGTTTGCCTGGATGGCCATGTGTGCCTACCATATGTACGCTGTGTTCACGCAGATGGCTACAAACAGATTTTTCAGCAGGACAGATGAAAAGAAAAAGATTGTACGCTCTTTTGTGGGCTGCAACGGGTCTGCTGCAGTGGTAGTGCTTGCCTGTATTGTATACCATCTAGGAACCACCCAAGGCGAACGAATAGGATACGGCGGACGAATTTGCTTCCTCAATGAACCAGTTGACATCGGTATTTTCTTCGCAGCTCCGCTAGGTGTCGTGCTGATCTTTAACACATTTTGCTTCATTCGAACTGCGATGGCGATAAGAAGTGTTCCCGATATGAAAAATGCCAAAAACAAAGACAACAGAAACCACATGTTGGTGTATGTCCGCTTGTCCGTTCTTCTAGGTTTCACTTGGGTATTTGGGTTTATTGCCGCAGCTATCCAAAGTGAACCATTGTGGTATGTTTTTGTCATCCTTAATGGTTTACAGGGAGTGTTTATATTCATTGCATACTGCATGAATGGAAGGACTTGGGATATGGTGACAAAGCGTATTGGGAGAAAAGTTTCCGTGAAATACACGGCCGGAGCTAGGAGTAGAAGCTCTGGACCGGAGACTGCCTCAACGGCTCTTTAGTCCCGGAGACATATTTTATCTTTTTATCTTCAAGTGACTACCTGGAGCAAGACACTGCCCGGAGGCAGTTAATCGCTTCGACCTGATCTCTAACGTTATTTCCCGTAAAGTCTCCATGGATGACATGTTATTTGGCGATTTGATGCGCTTTTATAAACTGTATTTCACTTGTTCAAGTTCTGCTATCCGGTTACTTAACGCGCCTTTGTCAACCAAAACGGATACACAAACTAAATTTTCTAATTGCATATGCGGTATTGATTATTGATATTTGATAATGACTCCGTAGACTAGATCCATAGACTAGATCTATAGACTAGCTTGATATCTGTTAATCTATTTTCTGGTTGGAATAGGGTTCCAAATTTTACCCTTTTCGTTTTTGTGCGAAAATTATACATAATTAACTATGGGTCGGTTAAGAAGTTTACGATAAATTGATGTTTAATCCAAAAATCAGCTTCTAAGGGACAGGGCGACAACCGCGGTTGAATATACCAAATTTCCCCAACCATCGTCAGTATTTTGGTCGATTTCTTCCTAATGGCGTGGAGTATGGTCCTGTAACTTCACTCATATGTTTGTACCTGGAAGCATCAAAATAAATAATATGGAAAGATGGATGTCGTTTTCATATTTATTTGTACTTAAGTTATTTTGAACAAAAAGTCAAATGAACTGCACAGATGTACATGTAATACGCTCATTTTAGTATATTAACTCCAAACTTTATTCCAAATCGATCTTCGAGTGGAAAGCGATACAACTGAAGTGGCCAATATGAAGTACAAAGTACGGGAAAATGAAATGAAAAATACTATTAGAAATGTTTTGAATAATATGTGTCCCACTTGCATTGTTTGACACTCCTAGATCAGTTTGACTCCGAGTTTGGGATACGTAATTGGATTATCATAGCTGTGCAATTCGCTTGACTATGTATAAAATAAATGAAGTAAAAGAGTAAATGTAAATATGAATTTCATATTTCTTATTCTCGTGTCTTCTTTGTGTCTAGATTGACATGTGGGTGACGTTTCATGATCATACTCCAAGCCATTAATGTAGAAATTTGCGAAAGACTGGTCGTCACAACAATTGTTATACAGCTGTAAATAGAGCTCAGGCAGTCGCGCATGGTTTACATATTGTCGTTCTAATAAATTTCATGTCATTAGGCATACAGTCCTAACTTGCATTTATGGGAACTCACAGGTCAACATTTCCCACTTCGTTTTTGGCAAATGGATGTTAAGTTTCAGCTTTACGATCTGCTCATTGTAATTCATTTAAAGCCAGTTAAGCACTCCGAAGAATGACAAGCGATTCATTTTGACTCAAATTTCGATTTTTTGTTTAAACCATCATCGGGAGTAAAGTTAAAATACAACAGTTTATATACAGACCAAGTTTCAAAAAAATAGGTGCTAAATAAACAAATAACACAGAAGTCTATAAACGTATCAACTGTTGACAAGTACAGTGTGTGTAAGTGAGTCAGTGAATAGAATTTATCTTCGCTTTCAACAATATTTCAGCTATATCACGACGAACCAATTAAGCACCACCCAGCCCAGTTGTGTTCCTGCTACGTCATACAGTGTGTGTATCAGCAGATCTATGACAATATGGCAGTCGGTATTGGGAAATACACATAGATAAAAGGTTCGACCAGATTAACAGTATGTGATGATTACGGTTAATAGGAAACGATATGACACAATAATAAGATAACAGAGAAATAAAGTTAGGTTTCGAAATAACAGATGCTATAACATAGTCATAGATCTGCTGATACACACATTGTACTTGTCAATAGTTGGTACCTTTATAGACTTCAGTATTATTTGTTTATTTAGCACCTATTATTTTGAAACTTGGTCTGTATATTAACTGTTGTACTTCTCTGTTAACTTTACTCCCGATGATGGTTTGATCAATAAACCGAAATATTGAGTTAAAATGAATTGCTTGTCATTCTTCGGAGAGCTTACCTTGCTATACTATGCAAAGCTATAGTCAGTGGAAATTCTAATAATTCATTTAAATGATATAACATTTTATCAAAAGAAATCATGAAAAGAACTGAAATATTTCACATCGATTAGGATTGAAAACAGTTTATCTATTCTGCACCTTGTATGAATCAACTAACATGAGGCACCAGCGGTGCTACAACTCCTCAGCCCCTTAACAGTCTAGACCAAAATGTTTTTATGGGTGTCGAAGTTTGGATAAATAGCAGTGAGTTATGGCATGCGAAAAGCAAACCCAAGCCACAACTCAGACAGATGAATGGATGGATACACTGACACACGGATGGACAGACAGTCGGAATCCAGTATACCCTCAACTATGTACAGGGGTATAAAAAGTGACAAGGTATCCACATATCTGTTGCCCCATATCCTGTCAAGCAGTTGATGTTAACGTGAAACAAACAATTATTATTAAAAAATATTCACAATATTATTCACAATTCAACCCATGTTTTATATATATTTTTTAACTCTTTGCCTACGGAATAAATATCCACGTTTGGAAGGAATAAATTTTACAAAAATATGAATTTCTGCATATGATTATAATAATGGCTCTGAGATTCTTCCATGGGTACCGTAGCTAGGGCAAACTATATATTTTCACAATCCTTATGCTTTGGGGATTCATATAAATAAAAACTAATCATGGAAACCATTCTTGAATTGTTTGCTGGGTTTTTTTCAAGTCGGACGAAAAAACCCCACACGAATGACTTACGAAGTGACTTCGCCCACACGGGATGGTGACGCCATGCTTGGAAAACCCCTTTCATTTGTCGCATTTCATGAGGCTATCTATATATTTCTACAATCACTGATGCTTTGGTGATTCGTACAAATAAAAACTGATGATGGAAACCGTTCTTGAAATTGTATGTTGTCTAGTCAAGAGAAAACAAAAACACAACATTCGCCGATAACAGCCGACATGTTTGGGGTTTTCCTCTCAATTGTCATATGACAGGAGGTTATTTGGAAATTCCGGACGTCATAACCGCTAAATCGAGCCTGAATGGAATGTGCCCAGTGATTCATATATCACGGAAGCGTTAATTGGTCAATTTTTCGCTTCCGGGGCCGAAACAACCAATCACAGGTGTGTTTAGATAAGGCTGTCAAGAAGCCGCTGTGAGCGGCTTTCCGGCGCAAGTTAAAGAAACGTGAGCCGCTTACAGCGGCTTGCCGTAGGCAAGGAGTTAATAAAAAATATATAATTTTTTTTAAATGTTACACATGGCCCATGGGATGAAAGAAATAACTACAACCGGCTAGAGTTACTGAGCTGTATCACGATGGGATGGGATTTCCGGCTAAATATCGGAGCCAGTTCATCTCAGAGAAGTGAAATTCTCTATGCTAGAGATACTGTGGGGACTATGTAATTTGTGCATTTTAATTCTGAAATTCGAAGGAAATCTATTCAGAATCAAAACAAACCTCCAATACCTCACATGTTATTTTCATAGTGCCTAGTCACAATGTTACAACATTGCAAGCCCAACGTTACTGTGCTTTGAAAAAAACCCCACAACAACCCACGTGAGGTACTGGAGATTTTCTTTGATCCTGAACAGATTTCCTTCAAATTTCAGAATAAAAATGCACAAATTACATATGGATACTGTGGAGAATTTCACTTCTCTAAGAAAAACTGGCTCCGATAGCCGAAAATCACGTCCCATCATAATGTGAGATAGAAACTTCCCTGACGAATCTCCTTTGGTAATGCATTAGCGTCAGTGCAACAACAACAACAACGACGACGGCGATGATGTTTGCGTTGATTTATTGGGTTGGCCATACCTTTCGCTATCTTCCATGAAGTATATTTTTGAGGACTTGTTATGCGAGACACCGCTTGTACTGGCCGACGACCACAGTTCATTTACAACTGAAAACTCAACTCCATCATCGGATGTGTTGGCATGCAGGAAGCACAAACACATGGGCACTACTTTCGTTTTTGACTACTTTCGTTTTTGACTACTTTCGTTTTTGACAGAATCTCACAGGTTCCTACAATTCTGTTACAAGACAAAGTACAAATTGCCGTTTTCCGATAAAACAGGCGTTTATTATCGTTCAAATTCATTCTGAGAACTTTTAGACGAAATAACAAGTCGACTTTCACAGTTTTAAAGTCGGACTATTTGTTTCTCAACAGCGTAGGGATACGACAATTAGTCTGGCAATACCGTACTACTGAATATGCAGAGAAATATAGACTTCTAGACCAAACCAATGACCAGTCATTCACTACACTGAACCAATGGCTGAAATACAACTTTACTTTGGAGCTCTTGATTGGCTACAAGCTAGTAAGAGTATGCAAATCAGTATAAAAGTAGGGCTAATGTATGCATACTTGTAGATCCGTTTTTAGGAGACTGGAAAATGGTAGAAAAATAAAAAAAATCGTAAAAAAATAATTAACGACTGGTTAGACCTGAAAGTCTCAAAGGCACAAGTAAAAAATAAAAGGATCATAACCTGTAAGTTTCATTAACTTGATAGAAATAGTTATCGCGATACGGCTCGGACAGACGGACAGACACATCCCCAGGGCCATAACAATACTCCTGAGCCCGTAGGGCTGAGGAGTAAAAAGCAACCATGACTCCACAGGAAAGTTCACATTCAAATCCTATAATACGGTGGATACTCGGACGTACGGTAGCCTTGGTATCTTTTATTGCGCCTGTTCATGTGGCGACTATGAAGTATCCACAGAAATAGATATGCTCGGGAGATTTGATGAAAGACCTACTCAAACAAATAACTCAGCTGATGTTAACGGGTGAGCAAATATGTGTAGGTTTCTTGTTTTGGTCAGAAATTTAAACCGTACGACGTCGGGCATTGCAGGTTAGGTTTTGTGCGTATTCTCGCATTCACCAGCTTTACTCCGTGTTGAGGCGTTTACTCCATCAGACGTCCTCGATGCTCATCCATTAACACCAGATGAGAAATTTATTTGAGTTGAATTGTTATCACAGCGCCCGATCTAACGTATCTAATTATGCTTATGCCGCTGCTATGGGCCGTGTGGTACTCATAGTCTCCACATGAACAGCTACAAAAGCGCGGCTGAGATACTAAGGCTACGTTCGACAATCAACCGGCCGTATTCTCGGGTCTGATTGTGAGGTGCCGAGAGAAGCTTTATTGTTGGTTTTTAGTCACCAGACGGAGTCAATTTTCCCCACCTCTAGCATCACGCCCAAACCACCTCTAAGGTAACGTAATGTTTTACATTTGTCAAAGTTTAAGTTTTTCGCGTCAGTGGAACAGTTGAATCCAGTTTGAGACAATTGACATTATCCTGATCGCAAAGAGCAACGGTAAATTCAACAATTCAGCATCCTGTAGGATTCTCCTAATCAAGAGTTGATGCAAATTCTTTACATACAAAAATATCAGCCGCGAAAAAATGATGGTCAATTTATGATGGTCAGATTTCCCATCATGTTTTTTTTGCGATGCTACCCAATGGAACTGAAGTTGTCCATTATAGGAAACATGTATCAACTCTGACGTCCATTCATTATTCTTGTTCTTAAGGAGCGCTTCATGTTATACATGCAGTTCAGATGTGAGTACATTTGCGCTGCTATTCCCCACTCACCCACCACCACCAACACCACCAACATCATCTCAAATTTAAATACACAGGCTTTTGTCTCACATGCTGGAGCAGAGAGGAACCAGCCAAAACTTGTGCAAATATTTGTACGTGGAGTGTAGCTCAGAAGTTTGTGTATAATCAACAAACCCAAGTATGAGCTGTGAACAGTATGTAATAGATGTGAATATTAACCCATGACAGTATAATGTTCATCCATTCATCCAAACGAATACTTGGACTACTTACAACAGTTTGTGTACCAGGGGATACCTACGGGTGTTTAGGAGATTAAAAACTGACAATGAGAGAATGTAGTTGAATATGCCAGACGGTCTTTCCACGAATTCGAATGGAATCTTCTTAATGTTAACACACCTGCACCGAGGCAACGAGATAGACGTATCCGGTATGCCGTGTCTTGATAATATACTTCGTGACATATTTAGTCAGTGACTCGAGGCATCTCTGTGACCTTGTAACATAGCTTTACTGAATCTTTCAAACCAGCGCATATAAAACATGTACGGGGTAAACAGGATACAGGTAAACAATCTAACATGTACGGGTAAACAGGATACAGGTAAACAATCTAACATGTACGGGTAAACAGGATACAGGTAAACAATCTAACATGTACGGGTAAACAGGATACAGGTAAACAATCTACCATGTACGGGTAAACAGGATACAGGTAAACAATCTAACATGTACGGGGTAAACAGGATACAGGTATACAATCTAACATGTACGGGGTAAACAGGATACAGGTAAACAATCTAACATGTACGGGTAAACAGGATACAGGTAAACAATCTAACATGTACGGGTAAACAGGATACAGGTAAACAATCTAGCATGTACGGGGTAAACAGGATACAGGTAAACAATCTAACATGTACGGGGTAAACAGGATACAGGTAAACAATCTAACATGTACGGGGTAAACAGGATACAGGTAAACAATCTAACATGTACGGGTAAACAGGATACAGGTAAACAATCTAACATGTACGGGGTAAACAGGATACAGGTAAACAATCTAACATGTACGGGTAAACAGGATACAGGTAAACAATCTAACATGTACGGGTAAACAGGATACAGGTAAACAATCTAACATGTACGGGGTAAACAGGATACAGGTAAACAATCTAACATGTACGGGGTAAACAGGATACAGGTAAACAATCTAACATGTACGGGTAAACAGGATACAGGTAAACAATCTAACATGTACGGGTAAACAGGATACAGGTAAACAATCTAACATGTACGGGTAAACAGGATACAGGTAAACAATCTAACATGTACGGGTAAACAGGATACAGGTAAACAATCTAACATGTACGGGTAAACAGGATACAGGTAAACAATCTAACATGTACGGGTAAACAGGATACAGGTAAACAATCTAACATGTACGGGTAAACAGGATACAGGTAAACAATCTAACATGTACGGGTAAACAGGATACAGGTAAACAATCTAACATGTACGGGTAAACAGGATACAGGTAAACAATCTAACATGTACGGGTAAACAGGATACAGGTAAACAATCTAACATGTACGGGTAAACAGGATACAGGTAAACAATCTAACATGTACGGGGTAAACAGGATACAGGTAAACAATCTAGGTCGTCTTTACAAAAAACGAATGCTAAATACATGTAACGGATATATACGTACGTTATTGCTGGATGAAATGCTTCTGTGATCAATGCCAATCTGGGCTGTATAATCAAGGGGAGAATTGGCGATAATTGTGAGTCCACTCGAGCGTAACGGGTAAATAGTTACGTCATCCAGTGTTGTGACGTACCGGAGTTTTATTTCAACAACACACAGCTTCATTAAAATATTGTGACTGTCAAGCACGTGTTGAAATGAGGTCATACATGTAGTAGGCGTTCAGACACAGAATAGTGACATCTTAAGTTCTTATTGTTTTATTTGGGGAATGCTGCAATAAATGAGGTTGATGATTACCAGCATGTTGGTGTAAGGATAACTGCAACAGACAAGGGCAAGCGTGATGCAATTAGCTAAAAAATTAGCACAGCACGTCGCAAATTCTATTCTACTATCAGTGATGGTTTTGGGGAGGGCGGGTATTAACCCCGACTACTGTCAAGGGTGTACTGGTCCGTTTGTGTCCCTACGATGACATACGGTTGACAACCTATTTGGATAACGGTGATATTTAGTTATATGAGAAAGCACACAGAAATCTTGCAAAACAAATTCAACACCTGCCAGGTAACACTTGTAATTTAGCTGTAACATCATTACTTGGATGGAAACCTATAAAGCGATACATCGATATGATGAAACTTCTGTTTTTTTCAGGCACATATTGTCTCTTTCAGCCGGAAACATTCAGGACCACCTGTACTTCAAACTGTATATTAACCAATCAATACAGGTGTTCAGGAATTCACAAATTTCTTTCATTTTATCAACGTGTACGCATTTTCCTTTGAGATATACCTCTATGTGGGGAATATTTTTTCCTCGTTTTAAACCACGCAAAACGAGATTATCTGATACAGCTCTATACAGATAGAAGGCGATGATGTAGCGGCAAAATTTTGAAAGTCATGTATCAGGAAAGTGTCTATTATTTGGAGTTTTCTGCTTGAATATATTAAAGTCACACATCAAAATGTTCTTTGTCCCATGGAGAATCCCACCATAACATGTTTGACATGCAGGTTTGTCTAGATAACTAAAAATCCGCAAAATAAAAGTGTTCTTTGGACTGCCAGCTGTAGTCCACAAATAATAAAAACACACTATTGAAAAGTACATTAAAAAATTCTATATTGCCTCTCCTACACCAAAGACTACTTTAGAAAAGGAAATTCCACTGGAAAGTATTTTTAAACGATTTCTTTTATCATTTACTCTGTCGACATAATTGTCGAGGAAATGATAATTCATGTCAGCCAATATGAAAGACGGTCCAAAGCTGTGTAGAATTATCCAAGACAGATGGGTGCCACACCCCTGTCACCGACCTCTATTAGATTGAGAGAGAGAGAGAATTATGGTTTAACGTTTCGTTCAGCAATATTTCAGCTGTATAGCGACGATCAAACAAAATTCTAAGTATTCAAGTTAATAACTTACACCCATTAGCTTGGAAAGCTGATACATCTAAACCGGTTTGTGCATGGTCAGTGAGGGAAATGCCCTGGATTCTTTCCCTTCAATCCCCAACTTCATATTGTGGCCCATTCAATCACATCCTGTTATGATTGTGCCTGGTCCTTATAAAACTGCATAATTAATTGTCAATTGATACACATCTATGGTTTGATGTACAGGTCAGGCAGGCTCAATTCACAACAAAATTTCTAGAATGAGATAATTACTGGTCAAGACTGTTTTTAATTTATGGTACTTCCCAAAACATTTTCAATATTATGTGTGTAATATTTATGGACTTCTGCTGGCAGTCCATTTTCATTTTCTCCCGACGCAACGGGTCTCGCTTCTTCGTGTCCGTGGATGTCTGTTTTAAGTCTTCGCGAGCAATATCTTCCAAACGCTTTGTCGGATCCCTCCAAAATTTGGCATATGCATTCATTGCGACAAGACGTCGGTCGGTATTGCGTTTCAGCAAGATCCGCCTGAAGTTGCCGCCATTGGGTTCATTCCGTTCTTTTTTTCTGCGACGGATTCTTCTAAAATTTCGCATGTGCATTCCTTGCGACAAGACGTCGGTTTATATTGCGTTTCAGCAAGATCCACCTGAAGGTGGCGCCACTGGATCTTGTTCCAGTCTTCTGTGCATGTCCGTGGATGTCAATTCAAATTTTTCGAAAGCGATAACTTCCAAACTCTTTGTAGGATTCCTCCTAAATTTGGCATATGCAATGCTTGTAACAAGACATCGGTGGATATTGTGTTGCAGAAAGATCCACCTGCAGGTGGCGCCACTGGGTCTTGTTTCAATCTTCTGTGCAGGTCCCTTCGTGTCCGTTCAAACTCGTCAAAGCGATAAAATCCAAACGCTTTGTCGAATTCCTCCGAAATTTGGCATATGCATTCCTTGTGACCAAACATCTGCGTGAAGGTGACGCCACTAGGGTTCAGTCCATCCTGTGGATATTCATGCGAATTCTCACAAGCAATAACTTTGGAACGCTTCGTCTGGTTCGGTTCTCCCGAAATTCAGCATATGCATTCCTTGCGTCGAGATTTTGATTGGTATTGCATTTCAGCAAGATCTGCCTGTAGGTGGCGTTACTCAGGTTCATTCCGCTCTTTCGTGCTGCAGGCGATAACTTTGAAACGCTTTGTCGGATTTCTCAGAAATACCCTATCTTTCTGGATGAAAGAAACGCTCATCAGATTCTTCTCAAATTCGGTATGCATGTAAAATGTCGCTTGGAATTGAGTTTCGCCTACTTGCAACTACAGGTGGCGCCACCTGGTGCCAAGTTCTAAATCTGGTTTCTGGAGATCAGATTTTTCCCAAATTTAGAATGCCTATACATTGTCATATGCCAGATGTCAGATGTTTCTTGGGATTGCCTTTCGCTCACTTGCACTTACAGGTTTCGCCACCTTTCTAACAAAAATTCAGGGTAATAACTTGAGAACTGCTCATCGGATTCTTCTTAAATTTGGTATGAATATACCATGAGGTAAGATGTCGCCTGAGATTGCGTTTCGCCCATTTGCGCTACAGGCGGCTTCACCTTGTGTCAAAATCTAAATTCGGTTTCCAGGAAATAACTTGAGGACCCTCCTCGGATTTTTCTCAATTTTGTTTGCAGATACCACGCCATGAGATATCCCTTGGGATTGTATTTCGTTCACGTTTGCCTACAGGTATCACCACGTGGTAGAAAAATACAAAATTTATTTCCGGGCAATAATTTGACAACTGCTGATCAGATTCTTCTTAAATTTGGTATTCATATGGCATAAGATGTCGCTTGGGATTGCGTTTCGCCCACTTGCACCTACAGATGATGACACCTGGAGTTAAAGTCAAAATTACGATGAGGAAGTCTTCAGGTTCTCATCAAATTGGATTTGCAGATAATATGCCATGAGATGTCGCTTGGGGCTGCATCTCGGTTACATAGTTTCCATGCTTCACTGCGTGGAAACTATATTACAGCAGCAATCAACGTTCATTCATCCGTTCTGATTTGATCTCAAAACGTGGGGAGGCAAAAAAAAACTTGATGTATGTGTTCACTATATTCAAGCAGAATACACCAAAGAAGAGAATCTTTCCTATTACAAGACTTTCCAAAATTGCCATTATTTCATCCTTTTAATCTCAGTTCCGACGGAATGACGTTGTTGTTGTACGTGGTACAGATTTCGTGGATGTGCCAATTACAGTATCGATATGTATATGCCAATTCCTCTATCGCTACATACCCATCAACCCAATTCATGGTTCGTCTATCAAATCCGAACCATGACGGATAGCTTGTACACAACAACGAATATCAGCCACTTCAATCAGAAAACAGACATATCTACCGACGTCACACGAAGGTGGCGTATTGCCCCAAAACGCCGTCCGTTCATTGGATGATAATTTAAACTGACAGCTGCAGTAATATCTGTTAAGTCCCAATATGCAGGCCGGGCATGGTACGGAGTATACAGACCTGAATTATGAAGGCTTTACATACCGAGATCAGCATTGTTTTGAATCTGAACCCTGCAAATGCGACGAAAAGTGTTTTTATTTCGGGGATTGTTGTGTCGATCTATTGTTCCGAGATTCTGACCAGCAGAGCACACCCGCTTCACCGCATGTCTCTTGTGAGGGAAGGTATCAGAGATGGCGAAAGGCTACAAAACAGCCATATCTGTTTATGTTGACCAAATGTCCGGCGGGATACGTAGCAGACGACAATGTAAAGACTAAATGCTATAAAGCCGGAAGAGCGACTTCCTAGATTCTGCTTCGTACAAAAACGTATCAAATTGAAGACATTCTCCCGAACACTATGAATATAATGAAATGTTTGACGATACAATTGACCGCTGGAACCGGTAATTGGGAAGCCACTAACGGATATATCGACTATCGAAACATTGTCTATCATGTATTATCACCCAGTCATGATACAGAAACTCTGTTCACAACAATGTAGTTTGCGCCGTGTGTAACGGGAACAAGCTTGATAGGAATGCGTTTTGCAGGGTTCCGCCTGTAGTTGCAATTAGGGAAGAGACTTATCCGCTTAATGTTCTGATAGACTTTAATTCAAGACCCAAACTCCTGGACCAAAGTAAAACTTCGACGGAAGATGAAAAGGAATGCAAAGGTTTAGAGAGATACAACCCATTTCTGGAAAGATATGATCCATAGTATTAAGGGTCAGCTGGATGGTCCAGTTTTAATAAACCAAGTGAGAAATCTCAAATTCCAGGTGTCCGAAAATAATAGAGTAAAACACAGTTTTTGCTGACCATCATCTTCTTTGGGATCATGTAAAACACAGCCGCTGTTGGCTTCTTGCGTTGTAATCAAGGACAATAGCACCTTCTTTCTATAATTCTGGAAAATATAATGCAAAATTTATAGAAATATGCATAAGCCATTCAAGGGATGACGCTGATGCATTTTTGAAAGTCGTGTGATGGGGAAGAGTCTCTTCTTTGATATTCTGCTTCATTATAGTAAAGTCATACATCAATATGTTCCTTGTCTCATGGAGGATCCCGCCATGACATGCAGGTATATCTACATAAATAAAAATATACAAACAACAATTGTTTTTTGGGCTTTAGCATAAGTCCATAATTATCGAACAAACAATATTGAAAAGCAGTTAAGAAAATTCTATATACATGTAGCGTGCGCGCAAGAAAGACTATGTTAGATATGAAAATTGTTTTGAGAAGTATTTTCAAATATCTTTTCCGTAATTGTCTACAAATTTTGTATGAACTGGGCCTACCTGACATGTGTATCATATCACAGATGCGTGCATTTCTCAATTAATTATGCAGCTTCAGTTAGCATCGGGCACAATCATAACAGAATGTGAATGCATGTGTTAGTGAATGAGTGAGTAAATATGATTTAACGCCACTTTCAACACTACTTCAATCATATAACGATGTTGGGCCCTATTCATCAAGAAGCTAGAACATCACGGGAAGGTTCATATTCCTTTTTACACTCGGAAAACCCACGAGTGGGGTCCTATTCCTTTTCACACCCGTGGACCACAATAGGCAGTTGGGGATTGGAAGAAAGAATCCAGGGCATTTTCCTCACTGACTGCAGAAACTGGATCAGATGTATTAGTTTTCCAAACTGATACCGGTTGGTGACAGTGGTGTGACAAACACATGCCTTGGATACCTATACACAGCTTTAGACTGTCCTTTATATTGGCTGACACGAGTCATTGCCTTTGACAATTATGTTGGCATAGTAAAAGAGAAAAAATCTTTTAAAAATACTTTCCAATGAAACTTTCTTTTCTGAGATAGTCTTTGTTGTAGCAGAGACAATACAAAAACATTTAATGTACTTTTCAATAGTGTATATTTATTATTTGTGGATTTCTGCTGGCAGTCCCAAGAACAATTGTTTTTTGTGCATTTATAGTTTTCTAGATATACCCGTATGTCAAACATGTTATGGTGGGACAAGGAACATTTTGATGTATGACTTTACCATATTGAAGCAGAATACACCAAATAAGATATTCTTTTCCATTACATGACTTTCAAATATTTGCCACTAAATCATCTCTCACATCCTGATTCCCCTTAAGAAGCATGGGGATGTGAGAGATTTAGATTTTTTTGTTAGGTTAAAATTTTCAAAAAGGTACTAAATTTTCAAGCGAGCATGATTTCATCTCAGAAAGATAGAAAACACAATTAAACACAAGAAAATATAACTATTTCTTTGAACAAACTCAAAAAATGACTTTGTGGAGCAAAATTTATCAAAAATGTAGTGGATTTCTCAAAGTAAAATTTAGAAATTGGAAATATGTAGTGACTGTTTAACTCACGAATAAAGTTGAATCATGTCTTCTTTGAGGGCAAACAAAGAAGACCTACTTGAAGTTGTTGGAAAATAAGATGCTACACGTGGTCAAGCAAACTGAATTGCTCAGGAAAATGGCGATTCACATATATATTCCTGCTCAGGTGGACTTTTTCCGACCTCGATCCATTAACCCTTTGCACAAAATTGAACACCTGTCAGTCAAAGTCAGTCTGAATGAGACAGTTCTTCAACGTGTTGTTTTTGTTTGGTGTTGTTGTTGTTGGCACATGGGTTAATGTCTTTCATCTACACACGTTTATGCTCACCCATTTTCATCGACAAACGCTTGCAGAACATGCGATCAGAATGCAGAACCATTCAGACGGGAGGGCTACTCACCGAAATTCACTATACTACCATCTTTGTTGTCTAAATTTTATGTAATTAGACGAATGATCTGTTTTTCCTCAGTTTTACCAATTATCAAATCTCGCGCGATATCTCGTGACGCATACGGCAGGATATTAGAGTAAGGCGGGTTCAAAAAAGTAAATCTCCAGAGAGGTTGACAAAAATGATTTTCTGCAAAGAAAATGTCGAATTAAATATTTTGTATGCTAAATATCACCCTATTTCACTGAATTATAATGCTGCTTTGCTGTTTATACATGTTATTGACGATGTTTTCGACATGCCTATTTGGGCGTATGAATATTATTGAGATGTGATGGGTCATCTTGTTTGGAAAAGAAGCACGCTCTCTCACATTCCGAACTCTGTGAAATCGAAGCGCTAAATTCGATTTCTATATCAACAGATGGGCTGAAAAGTACGTATCTAACTGTGTATTTGTGGAAAATTTTAATTTGATATCTGCTATGGTTTATTTTCTATTGAATAATTTTTATGTCGTTGTGACGTCGAAGGCAAATGGCGAGATTCCATCGGTCATTTTGTGTACACGTGTCGAGTCGAAAATGTATGTACGGGCACGTGCTTCAGGCGATATGGATAATTTTGCTCGTAGGATCTCCAAAACTTAGTTGAGTCATTTTATTTATCCTTTTACTGAACTGTTGTAGTATTTATTTTCTGAAAGTCGCTTCGGGAAATACGTTGTCATTTCATTTCATTTTTGCTTCACAAAGGTATTGAAAACATTTTTCCCCCAAAAAAAAAGAAATAATTTTTTTGTTGCCATTTCATGTCTCCTGGTATCATGGTGTCAAAAAATTTGGTCATAGCGAAGGTGAGGGGCGTTTTTAAAAATTTGGACTTGGCAAAATTTTTCGAAATCTCAAAGATCCCGAATCTCCTTAAAACGGTTTAATGTAAACAAATAATGTATAAATTACATTCAAAGACCAACCAACCATCTGAATACGAATTACAATCCCAATAATCTTGATAAAATAACTCCGTGATATTAACAATATTTCACGCTTTAAAATTAATTGAACTTTTTAATTCTCTGCATGTAGAACAGTAAAATATAGTAGTTACTTCATGTACCAGGGCTCCATCGTACATGTACCAGGGTTCAAGCGTACTGGGTGACGTCCTAATGTATTGAAAGATTGGAGGGAAGTGACATCAATAATTTCTGATAATCCAACAGACAGATGTTTCTGATTTCCCACCAGGCAAAGTCCAGGCAAATCTAAACGGGATCAGTCGATACAATGCCTCTCGAAGATATTTTCCCACTGTGCAAGGGAAAATCCCGTTGTCAAGGAAACACGCATGCGCAGTCATGCAACGATATAGACTTATCCGGCATGGTGTCCTTCGTGAAAAAAGTGACATTTATGCAGTGATCCGTGACCTGGTCCATATCATAGCTTTACATTGTATACTTACTCTTTCAAACCAGCAAATAATAACATAAAAAAAACGTATACAGAGTGAAAGGAAAGAGTAGCATGATAACCGTGGGCCCGAGTTAAAAAATTTCACTATCACATAGTCATATTTAGAAATGATAAATACTGGTATAACGGACACAAACAGGGGTCATTACCTAGTGGAAGAACGATGTTGTGTTCAATTTGGTTCAAAACTGCCTGGCACTGACTGAAGTGTAGTGGAACATACTTAGCGTATGTACAGCCACATAGTTCACGGTCGTCCAATATTGTGATAAACCGGGTTTTTACCGGCATTTCGATTTTGTCGCACAGTTAAATTGAGCTTGGAGTGTTTACGACATAGAGACAAACATTTTAGTTAGTGTCTAGGTCAAAGCAGTCATTCGTCAAGTAAGGCCAATGTTATGCTTATGGTGACAGTATAAGTGAAGTTGGACAAATTAATACAGCGATCCAATTGCCGCCAGCGAGTATAGCAACCTGCATATCTCGATTTAGCTCATCAATGGAACCGTGAAAATTTGCGGTTTGATATTTCTTCATGTGTTGACATATTTTCCCCGGTGAATGTGAGCTGCATTGTGCATAGAATGTCGTTGCTGTGGTACGTGGTGCAGATTGTGTGGATATGCCACTATCGATACACAGAAGGACAACCGGCGGATACAAATCCTCCTCCCGGTCTCATCATAAAAGCTGATCAATCATTTCGCGATACAGTTTTTGAGACTGGGGATTATGCTTGCGGAAGAGTAAATTTCTGCAATTCTTCATTCGCCAACCACCCTAAAGAGCAATGGTTTGACTGCAAACCCTGCAAATGCGACGAGAAGTGTTTTTATTTCGGGGATTGTTGTGTCGATCTATTGTTCCGAGATTCTGACCAGCAGAGCACACCCGCTTCAGCGCATGTCTCTTGTGAGAGAAGGTATCCGAAATGGCGGGAAGCTACAAAACAGCCATATATGTTTATGTTGACGAAATGCCCGGATAAATATGTAGCAGACGACAATGTGAAAACTAAATGCGAGAAAGCCGATGTTTCGAATTTCGAGCAAGCGAACCCCGTTTCCAGTATCTTATCACAGCTGACTTACAGGAATATATTCTGCGCTGTTTGTCACGGAGTTACATTGTATAAAATATGGGGACTCGAAGTTGAATGCGGAAACAGCGACTTCCTAGATTCTGCTTCAGATGAAAACGAGTTATGGAAAACGATTCTGGACAATCCTACGTGTCAAATTGAAAACTTTCCCCCAAACGGTGTGAATATAAGGACCTGTTTTGGCGATGCAATTGACCACTGTAATTCTTCCGGTAATTGGCAAGCCACAAGCAGATATATTGAGACGTTGTGTAACATGTATTATCACCCGGTCCAATATGGAAACTCTCTTTACAAAAATATATTTTGTGCCGTGTGTAACGGGAACAGGCTTGATAGGAATGAGTTTTGCAGGGTTCCACCTGTAGTTTTGCCTAGGGAAGAGACTTACCCGCTTAGTGTTCTCATAGATTTCAGACCCAAACTCCTGGACCAAAGTAAAACTTCGACGGAAGACGAAAAGGATTGCAATGTTTTGGAGAGATACAACCCATTTCTGGTAAGTTATGATTCAAAGTATTAAGGGTCAGCTGGATGGTCTAGTTTTTTTTTAAACCAAGTGAAAAATCTCAAATTTGAGGTGTCTCAAAATAATACAGTAACACAGGTTTTACTCACCACCATCTTCCTTAGGATCATTTAAAACACAGCCAACCCCATGGTTGGTTTCTTGCGTTGCAATCTCGTTACTTCTGTCTATACTTCTGGAAAATATAATGCAAAATATATAGAAAAGATGCCTAGGCACTTTAGGGGAAGGGTGATCCGAGCGATTTTGACATTTTTTTGTCAAGTTGAAATTTTCAAAAAGGCACTAAATTATCTAGCGCGTATATTTTCATGTCAACAACATAGGAAACACCATAAAACACATGAAAATATGACTATTTCTTTGAACTAACTCGAAAATATGACTTTGTTGATCAAAACTGACCAAAAATAGAGTCGATTTCTGGAAGTAAAATTTAAAAATGAATTGTAAAGAATGTTTAACTCGCGAATAAAGTTGAATCATCTCTCCGTTGAGGGTAAACAAGAAATATCTACTTGAAGTTGTTAGGAGATAGAACGTGGTCAAATAAACTGAATTGTTCAGAAAGATGGACTTTTCGCGGCCTCGATGCATTAAGCTTTTGCACAAAATTGAACACCTGTCATTCAAAGTGAATGTGAATGGCATGGATAGTCATTTAGCTGCGCCTTCCACGAATGCTTTCAGAACACGCGATCGGAATGCAGAACCATTCACTTGAAACGAACGAAATTCCCTGTATTACCATCTTCGTTGTCTAAATTTGATGTAATGAGACAAATAATCTGGGGTTTTTAATCTGTCAAGCCACATTATCAATTTCTCGAGAAACATGTGACTGGATATTGGAGTAAGTCGGCTCAAAAACGTAGATCGCCAGAGAGGTCGTCAAAACTGCTTTTCTGCAATGAAACTGTCGAATTAATTATTTCTTATGCTAAATATCAGCATATTTCACTAAATTATGATGATTCTTTGATGTTTATACATGTTATGGGCGATATTCTCTACATGCTTGTTTGGTCGTACGAATACTATTTTCATCATGTGATCATCACCTTGTTCGAAAAGAAGCACTCTGTTACATTACGAACCGTCTGAAATCGAAGCGCTAAATTCGATTTCTATGTCAACAGATGGGCTGAAAATTACGTATCTAACTGTGTAGTTGTGAAAACTTTGAATTTGATATTTGTTATAGTTTATTTTCTATCGAATTATCTTCATTTCGTTGTAAAGTGTTTAGGCAAAATGGTGAGATTTCAGTGTACAATCAAATAAGCAAACAAATAAATAACAAGTTGAAATTTCTATCTCAAGTTTCCATCGTGAAATTGATTAAAAAGGTGACTAAAACAGACTGTATGTTTCACACAGTATGTCTCCGTGGGGGGGGGGGGGGGGTGCAGAATCACTCCCAGTGCGGGGGGGAGGGGTCAACAAACATGGCAAAGTTGGGAGAGAGGCAGCCAAATTTCAAAACATTTTTCAACCTTTCGTTCTAATCTTTGTTGATAATCAATTCAAGGAGGGCTATTTTTTCAATGGTTATTTTACGCGCGGTTAGTGTGTGATATTTTATAAACTTTAGAGCTCGGGCTTGGACCTTGCCCTAAATTATAAACTTTTCCACACTAACCGTGGGTCAAATAGCCATTGAACACGCCTATGAAAACATTATTTATTAAAATGACGTCTGCCGCATAGAGCGGGTAGAGAAATGATGTACAAATGTTTGCATTATACATTTGCCATGAAATTTCTCGAGACAAGACAAAAAAAATTTCCCTCATACAAGTCAGAGATCAGCCTGGCCAACTCACATGAACTGGGGGTTATATTTACACATGCCAGCTTTATGGGTATCTGGACTTCAAATAGAATTTATGCATCATTTGTTATGTACGAATCGTGTCCATAGCGTGTGTATGCCATCCTGGTTGTTTCCCCCGATAAACATGTTTTATCGAGCCCGTTGCTTGAGCTGCGGAAGGCTCGGTATGGGTGCCACAAATTATGATGTCCGTCTGTCTGCCTGTCTCTCTGTCTGTCTATCTCTCTGTCTGTCTGTCTGTCCATCTATCTGCGGGGCCAAGTAAATGTTAAAGTTTTGGAATCGGCCGAACCCTATGTCTCCTGAACTAACCCCCACCCCGAACCCTCATATATTTCGGATGCTTGCATCAGACTACACTTATTCAACCCATTCACTATCCTTGGGAAGCATGTCACCATCCTCTATCTCCTAAACTAAGCTTCGACCGATCCCATACCCTAATATAGTCTTGGAGCTTATATCATGCTATACTTATTCAACCCATCCACTATCCTTGGGAAGCATGTCACCACCCTCTATCTCCTAAACTAAGCTTCGACCGATCCCATACCCTAATATAGTCTTGGAGCTTATATCATGCTATACTTATTCAACCCATCCACTAACCTACACACTTAGCCCAGAAGGTGTAAATTACACCTCTACGGGGTGTAAATGGCTTGTCCCAGGGCTAACACCCTTTTGGGTGCGAATTAACACCTTCTCCGAAAGGTGTAAATTTACACCTTCTCGAAAAGGTGTTAAATTACACCTTTTTGCTCACATTACACCTTCCATGGGTGTTCATTCACACCTTCTGAATAAAATTTGCACCTTCCAGACAAATTTATAAGCATATTTTTGGGGGAACCCAGCATCCCATGGGTGTTTATTTACACCTTTTGGCCACAACTAAACCTTTCAGTGGTGTTAATTTACACCTTTTCAACAGAATTACACCTTCTTTGGGTGTTTATTCACACCTTTTGAGCAAATTTGTATCATCTAGGGGTGCTAAAATACACCTTCTGGTGATCATTCCATCTTCCAGGGGTGTTAAATCACACCTTATTGGTAAGTATTACACCTTTCATTGGTGTTAATTTACACCTTTTGACCGAGATTATGCCCTATTGGGTGTTTATTTACACCTTTTGGCCAAAATTAAACCTTCTAGGGGTGCTAAAATACACCTTCTGGAGACAATTCCATCTTCCAAGGGTGTTAAAACACACCCATTTCGTGAGAATTACACCTTCAAAAGGTGTTAATTTGCACCTTTTAGTGAGAATTAGTGGTGTTCGTACCACCCAGTAATGGCTCATGATATATTTTATTAAGGAAATCACAAAAAACACATTTACATTGGTCTTTTCATGTTAGCCCTCCCTAATATCATAGTTCACTCTCAATCTGTGTGTGAAGAGATGTTCATATACACACCCACTTTCTCGGGGTGTTCTGACCCAAGTTGTATGAAATTATGTTCATATACACACCCGCTTTCTCGGTGTGTCCTGACCCTACAGTAGCCTGAGTTGTACGTATATATGAGTATGCTAGCACATCTTCATAGATGTGTACTAATGTACCTCAGAGCCAGTGTTTCGAATTACCAGCGTCTAGTCCGTCATTTATAATCCAGCCGTCGTCCATTAGAGAATATCCGCGTCCATAATCCGAAGACCTATTCCATTTTCCATATAACAGTATTAGCACCAAATTCAAAAAGACAATCATAGTATACATAAACATAGGCTTGTTTCCTGCAAAAGAGAAATCCCGAAATCTTTCGGGAATATAACCCGAAATCACGTTCTCTTATGGTAGTCGTCGGAATGAATGATAATCCCCGGGATAGCAGAAAAATATCATGATCTGTTAACATCAGACTTGAGATACTAGTATTTCTAATATATGTCTTGGCTATTGCCAGTCTCGAGAGGTAGATTTACGTAGACATGTTTTGACATAATTAATATGTCTCTGCTTCTTGTAGCGTTTTCTCTGTTTACTAGCGTCTTGTTTTCATTCTGTCTCTAATGAGTTAGAACGAATCAGTTGATATACAGCGTTTGTTGTAGTCATGATACTGATCTTCTCAATCAAGGTCGCAGTACTTCTTGTGGCGTTTTCTCTGTTTACTAGAGAAGCGTCTTTTCATTCTGTCTCTAATGAGTTAGAACGAATCAGTTGATATACAGCGTTTGTTGTAGTCATGATACTAATCTTCTCAATCAAGGTCGCAGGACTTCTTGTAGCGTTTCTTTGTTTACTAGAGAAGTGTGTTGTTTTCATTCTGGCTCTAATGAGTTAGAACGCATCAGCTGGTATACGGCGTTTGTCTATCAGGATACGTACTAATCTTCTCAATCAAGGTCCCAGGAATAACTGACTGTATATTCTCAGTATGTTAACGTCTGGCCTAATCCGGTAACATTTGATAGGTGGACGGAGACAAAGGAGTTATCGCTGATAGGTTATAGCTGCGCGTTCCTGATTGGCTGAATCTGCGTCAGTTGATTGGCTAATTATGGTGCCTGGGTTAAATGCCTTGTACGCTAGAATCCCTCCAAGCTCTTATCGACTGGAGTATTTGACTGTATCAAATTGCGGATACGATTTAAGCCCACCTATGTAGTGCCTAATGCACATGTTTAGCCAGCATGACTTCCACTGGAAAATGCGTAAATCAGTTGCGGGATGAGAAATATGAAATCGAAACACTAAACTCATGAGTATATATACTCATATATACGTTAAACAGTCGTTTTTGTTTCGTCACACTGGTACTAATTTCAAAGTTAACAGTGACATGAACTGCAGCCCGCAAAATTTGTTGTATTTCATTTCTTGCAATGGATGTGACAAAACGAATATCGGTGAAACTAGGGATTTGGTGAGAAATAGAGTTAGGGTCCATCATCAACAAATTAATACGCCTGCATTAAGACACCTAAAAGTCAGCAAACACATAGCCGATTGTGCTGGTCATCTTGAAACTAAATTCAGTATTTTACCCTTTTCATGCTTTTACAAAATGAAAACAGATGACAACATCAGGCGACAGACGATGGAACAATACTTTATTAGCAAATTCCGATGTGAATTAAACTGTTGAATTGTTATACTAGAATTGTTATAACAGATTAGTTAATTAACGCCAGTGTCAGTCAAGTTATTGAAGTGGGAGCAGACGTAATTGTATAGCATTGAAAGGTCTGTCTGAGCAGGTAAATAAGCCGTTGCAGATTATACCACACAACGACTATGACAAACACAAGGACTACTGTAATCGGTTATTGTAATCGTAACTTTTTCGAGATCTCCTGTAAACTTGTAAAAACTTGTTTAAACTTGTAAAAAAAACTTGTCCAACGGACATGCATCTGTTTGTATATATAAACTTTGTACATTCGTATTGTATCAATATTACAAACGGGTATCATGCTATTGAAAAGTGGGTGAAACCACGATACCGGTTTAGCAGTATAATAGACAGTTTTAGATCATATTCTACATTATGTGTGTAGTGTTTTTCTCTATATATTAACATATATGTGTTTAAGCCACGATGGGCGATGGTCATATATGTCCGGTCATAACAGCACTGGTATAAGTATTTCGGAGTATAGAAAAAACGGCTATGCGCAATTTATCGTAATGGAAGTTTGTTTGAAGTAATATCGGGTCGGCTTATATTGGAAATGGTGGACAACATGGGAAGCGAAACCATGCTTATTTACAAATTCATGAACAATAGAAGCGAGGCATATATTGTTAAGCATTGGCAGAATAAACTCAAAAATTAATTGAGCAATAGAATCATCACCGATATGTATAGTTTAACAAAAACTTTGTGTTAGCGTCAAAGAGATATGAGATAAAGGCAGGCCGCGGATTATGATCAGGGTGTGTTAATAGGGGTCGTTTCCGGACAGGATGGTAACCATTACTTGATCAAGTAATAATTTGTGACGATAATCGCACAATTGTTAATTGGTAACATGCACAACAAGCTGTCAAGATTATCACTTCGAACCGTTTAGCCTATTTCATACCTTCCGGTCTCAGTGGATCAATCAAAGCCTATAATTTGTACAGCTCCCGTTGTATTCACTGCTTATTGTGCAATTCCCCCATTGAAATGAAGTTGAAAATCACTTTATCTGAAAGCTAAGCAGTTACCAGCACTGTAGATATCGATCTGATAGCTTCTTACATTGGTCGACAAACAACGTGCTTTTGTCGACTCTGCATGATACATAATATTTACTGTTGATATTCAAAACCCCAGAACGCCCCTCTCCCCCCCCCCCTCCCGCCGCTGTAGTCTTGAGCTCAACCTTGAGTGAGAACACTAAATGGGCTGTTCAATTTTCACTACCTCGTGAAACCGACTGGGGGATTGACTCTTATGGCCTGCAGCTCGTTTTTTTTAAATAATATTTCCGTTATAATTTTTGCTCAAATGTTAGAGAGACTGGTCAAATTGTTAGATCCATTGATTTAATTTTGTGCGGAAAGTTGGGAATTTTGATGGTTTACCGTAAGCATGACGAGGAAATACATTTCCTCAACATAGAAATTAAGTTCCAAATGTGTATGGAAAATTAAGTATTTACACCTTTTTAACACCTTTCAATAAATTTACACCTTTACGGGTGTAAACTCAAGGTTGGAATCAATCTTCATACATTTGCACCTTTTCTACACCTTATTTACACCTCCTAAGGGTGTAAACATGAACCCAGAAGGTGTAAACGTTTGATTTACACCTTTTTTGCACCTTTTCTACACCTTCTGAGGTTAGAGTGTAGGGAAGCTTGACTCACCCTTAGGGCACCGAACCTCACGCTCAATCTTCTGAACTGACCTTCGTCCGACCCCATACCCTCACATTTCAAATTCTAATTCTATATCTCTTATATGTGATACTAATCCACTATGAGGTATGAGATGCAGCGTACATTGTATATACACAAACACACATGCCAAATTAACCACAGTATATTCCTTTATCGTATTTACTAATAGCTTGATGACATATCAAAAAGTATCCGTCAGTTTTGAATTTCGTTTCGCCTTAAACGAAGTACACCAATTCCTTCAGTTTTGCTATCAAATCGTCTTATTCCACACCATGATTTTCCCTGAAGCTATGTATATGTACATGTGTTCATCAGGTATACAAAATGAAATGTGGAAGCTTATTTTGGAAAAAGGTACTCTTTATTCCAAGTTTTATAATATGATTCCTTTCCACTCCAACTTCAACATCACTAACATCATTGCCAGTGATGTGCAACCTCAATTGATGTGCCACCGTAAACGGGTTAGGGAAAAACCTCTCTCTGAAAATGGAGGTAAAAAAGGTCGTTTTTGTCTAATAAATTCAATGATATATCGAAGATAGAAACATCCGCCATAGGCGACCATGGATAGATTTATCCGCATCGGATAGTATTGAAAAAAACAAATTGTCGTCTATCTAATTTGCATAAGAATAGACGAAATGTTTTGTTCTCTGTTAACAATTAAACTATGCAAACTTTCATTGGAAAACCACTGTTCCGGCATGTAACAATATTTAAAGTAAGTCGCCTGAAGATTTTGTAGCGTTATGATGAATGTCAAAAGTTATCAAGCAAAAACGACCTTTTTTAGCTCCATTTTTAAAGAGATGTTTCCCCTAACCTGCTAAAGGGCTCGATCTTTATGCGAAGCTGCATGTTTATGAATAGCATATGTTATATTTTTGAATTACTGCCACGTAACTGCGTTGGAAACTTTGAAAACTTACACCAAACTGGTGAATGTAATGATATTAGCATAATTGACAGTCAGTCTACTAATAATGTCGTCACATTTTGATGTATTAGCATAAAAAATCACTAAAAATCCAGAAGACTTTCGATGCATCAATCCATTTGACATGACGATATTCACCTTGTGCTATATAAACTGTAAACGTCATGACAGAAGTTGACCATGAAAATATCATCAGCCAGCTGACAGGAGTAACCGAATAGAAACCAATTGGTAAACAGGGAGCCCTCTCACCTCTCATTAAGTCTCCATCCACTATGCTTTTCCAAAAGTGGCCCAAATCAAATGAATTTTACATTCATACCCTTACCGAAAAAATATGCAAGGCACATGCAAGTCTAGCAAGAATGAGTCAAGACTGATGCAAGAGTTTGGACTTAGACAAATTTCCAATGCAAGAAATGTGCAAGGCAGGAACATCAAGTGCATGGACACCTCAAGACTAATGCAAGACTTCAGACTTAGCAAAATATTCTATGCAAGACTGACGCAAGGATCCAGTTAGACATCATAGAACAGCAAAGATCATGCCTGTCCATTGCAAGAAAACAAAATAAAATAGAAAAAATATCAGTTTGGTTGGTGGATGATGCATGTTTGATGCAAGTTTGATAATAAGTCTGTGGATATTTGCTTTTTAATATAAAACAAGAAAATAAAAAAAAAACAAAAAAAACAACAACATAATATTATGCATATATACAGACCCTTGTATGACATTATCCATCTTGTGGTTCCATGTAGTTTCTTTTTTTCTTGTTTTCTCTTAATATTTGATCGATTTCCTTAAAGGAAATAGTGCACTAGTTGATATACTAGACCATAGCCCAATTCCATTTCAAGTGCTTGACTCAAGGGAGACAAATTTTGTGACGTCACATGTCTCGTGGTGTTGTAGCGCGCGCGCGTTATTTGAAGTTCAACGGTGGAGATGTGAATACCATGATACGGTGAAAGATGCGCTATAGTGACATAATATTGACAGTTCCTACTCTGTAAATGATTATTTATATCCAAAGAGGATTCTTTATCGTCATACAACATATTTTTCTTCGTGTAGGAAAACTTTGTGAGCAGACGTTGAAAATTTCGTTCGTTGGACAGGTTTCGGTTCTGGGATTATGCAGCCCCCAATTTTCAACACTTTCGTAGTCGCGTCTTTTCCCGTGAATTCGGCCTTCGTGCCCCAGGTGAGCTTTAACGTTTCCAACTTTGAACTGTGTAGCATTTGGAAAATAGTGTTGGAGTTCTGATGAGTTAATAGGCCAGCATTTTAGCAGAGTTCATTCGACCAAGGAACAGACTTCGGAATTGTGGCTCACCAGTTCGTTATTTTCATGGCTGATCAACCGATATCAGTGAGTAATGCAGTTGCATTGTCATTGAATTAACTAGGAGTTATACCAATTTATAATATCAGTATTACTATCACAGCTGGGTGATATTGCAACTGTATTCCTCTTTTATACTTTATTTAAAGTTTTCCAATATGTTTTCTCATTATAAATACATAGGCCTATACTTTTTATGTTTTCTTTTCCCTATTTTTGCATTTTTTTAAATCTTACAGTATTCTATTCCCATTGCCTAAAATTTCTGCTATAATGACATGTACCTTATTTCATTTTTGAAAAAAATAAATCTTTTGTTTACTTGACGTAATTCTCTGCTTCGTATTTTCGATTTGGAATTACTTTTAATTATTTATCAAACGATATGCAACATGGCAGGTCGGACTCATCTGGCATTTGAGTTTGATGCTCTGACCGGTCAGGGAATGACCCTCCGTTCATATGGCCAGGCATCATTTGTGTAGTTAATTTTAATACCATTGCCCCCCACCCCCCCATACACACTTTTGAATGGAAAAGCCCTTAACTTTGTTCTGGAATCCCTCTCAGGACCAAGAATAGACGCCACAGAATGTTCGATTGATGCGCTGAACGGTTGGGTCTGGAGCATGGTCTTTCTTTTTTATTTTCACCTGGACTGCTGTTCTGGCAAATTTTCGTGGTGCATCAAAGGCACCAATGTATGACGATTATATTCACTCATTTTTTTTTCTTCTGCCTGTTTTAATTACTGCAAACACAACTGTGATACGCCAATAAATAAACTGTCGGTATACTTGCATCTAGATGTACTGGCATCATCCTTGCATTTTCTACAGGAAATAATTTTTCATGCAAGGATTACTCAAGGAAAATTACATAATCCTTGCACCTGCATCGTCCTTGCGTGTCATGCAAGGAAGGCGTAAGGATAAAGTCATTTTCCTATCGGTATCCTTGCATCAAAATTTACTTGCATCATCCTTGCATTGCCCACAGGAAAAAAAAATTCACGCAAGGATTACTCAAGGAAAATTGCATTATCCCTGCACTTGCATCGTCCTTGCGTGTCGTGCAAGGACGGCGTAAGGATAAAGTCATTTTCCTATCGGTATCCTTGCATCGAAATGGACTTGCATCATCCTTGCATTGTCCACAGGAAAACATTTTCGACGCAAGGATTACTCAAGGAAAATTGCATTATCCCTGCACTTGCATCGTCCTTGCGTGTCGTGCAAGGACGGCGTAAGGATAAAAGTCATTTTCCTATCGGTATCCTTGCATCGAAATGGACTTGCATCATCCTTGCATTGTCCACAGGAAAACATTTTCGACGCAAGGATTACTCAAGGAAAATTGCATTATCCCTGCACTTGCATCGTCCTTGCGTGTCGTGCAAGGACGGCGTAAGGATAAAGTCATTTTCCTATCGGTATCCTTGCATCGAAATTTACTTGCATCATCCTTGCATTGCCCACAGGAAAAAATTTTTCACTCAAGGATTACTCAAGGAAAATTGCATTATCCCTGCACTTGCATCGTCCTTGCATATCATAAGGATAAAGTCATTTTCCTATCGGTATCCTTGCATCGAGTTGTATTTCATTGGTACGTACCATTCTTGCAATTTCGGAATTAGTCTTGCATGTGTCTTGCCGATAGGAATATGACTTTATCCTATCGTCATCCTTGCGCCGAATATGCAAGGGCAATGCAAGGCGCTTCCTTGCAATTGACTTGCGTCCGCCTTGCATTTTTTTTCGGTAAGGGTATATTTTTGTAACGAGAACAGTTCAGAGAAATATTTTCGTTTTTCTACCTGGGAACTATTGCTGATCCATGAAAATAACCCCAGTCATGAATGTGCTACAATAAGGGTCGAGTTGTAGCAGAAAATGCAGTAATATGTATACACAGTTTTATCTATATTTTATCAACTGAATATCAGTGGAAATTGTTTCACGTACGGTAACATAAAGGAATCCAAATCTGATATATTAGGCAAATCAATAAAACAATAAGAAGACACAAGTTTTGATCCACAATGTGACTCGAACTCATAGCCCAACAAACTGGTCGCCACACTGCTTTCGAAAGGGAGCAGCCTAACAACTGGACAACGACGACGTCTGCTTCAATGCATTTTTTGACTTGCCCACAGAAAGTTACTGGTAGAATACACGCGGAACATTAGCACAATTTTTAATTTTGATGAAATATGACACCTCAAACCAGAATGATATCTCAACTTATTGTAACACTAGGTATTGCTATAATAAAACACACAAGTTGTTTTGGTTTGAGGTGTCATATTAAGGGGAATCCTTTTAGAAAATATCCCTAAAATGTCGAACGAGCACATCCGACCGTTTTCAAACTTGAATAATACCAGTTTGGAGCAATTGACTTAAACCGTTTCGCATCATGTAAAACTTTACCACTTTTACAGTAAATAACAATCACTTTCAGTTGTTTAATTTTCAAATGAAATCATGCTAATGTGGCGGGGGGTAGAATTTAGCAACAGAAAACAACACAACTCAGGATGGTGGTGAAGACTTGCTTTGTATTGCTCATCAACTCAAAACCCATGCGTACAGTGTTTACCCGGGAGGGTAACTGATCGGGTAACTGATTGGGTAACTGATCTTGAGAAAGATACAAAAATACGTAACGTGTGAGAAATATCTTGTGTGAAACAACGATTACATCTCGAACACAAGAGTCATCATGTTAGGATTCTTCAATTCAATAGCTATGTGACACACTCTGTATGAAACAATAAATTATATGCAATACCACTGGTCTATGTGAGAAACATCCTGTATGTAACTGGGAATATTTATCAAACACCAGGCTTATTACAAATTAAGTATGTCCACATAATCTCCATCCTGATATAATATGGCTTTGATATTAGAGATTATATATAAAAGGCTTCTAAACAGCACCATCAAGTCATAGATGAGGAAATGACAGTTCACAAGTTGTGCACAGAGGCAACTACAGAGCACCATACATTTTATGTGAACACAGATGAAATTGATGAGCAAATGTTCGTGTCAACTAGGAATTAATAAATTGTTAACGATTAATAATTGACCAACGGTGAAATTCAACATTTGTGGAACTATTACATGTACGTTTTAAGTAATAAACGCAGTGCGATAATTCAAGAATAGTTACTCAACTCTTGGCTCGATTCATTCTACCAATTCATATAATACACAAATTATGGCAGTAGACGAATTTGATTTACGAATTAGCACTAGGGTGGATGGAATCGCTTTATCATCACAGTGATGTAATTCCACAATGAATAGCTAACTGTTACTAACAACATTGCACAGTAACTAAACACAATTATCACATGGTAAACTTACCCCTGTCTGACCAGGGCACAAGATGAACACAAGAATGGAGTTTTACCAGGAAGCCACTACTGATCCACCATACTATAACAATGTGGCCAGTCTTCCATACAGATGCCTGAATAATAACAATGAATTCTAACTCTTTACCCTGTCACAATATTCAGAAAAATGGTAATAATTGACAAAACTAACCAATATTTCCACAAACACATTTGTTGAGTCAAGGGAAATTACTCTTACAAATTTTGTATGACATAGAATCATTAAAACTTATAACAATAAGACTTAATTCAATTTCTGATAACTTTAGAGAATATGCCCGCAGAGCGGGCTATAGCTCCGCTAGTAATTTTAGCTTACAGTTGCAAATACATAACTGTCACGAATCATTCCATAAACCATTACATTTTATCCCAAGAATCTCAATCATTAACTTATACAATTCGCAAACACTCACCACGAAATTGGGAAACTGTGACAAATCAACGTCACAAAACATTGTTGCAGAAACTTATAAAACAGGGCTATTCCACCAAGCGCCTCCACTCAAAGTTTCTCAAATTTGGCGATACATATCGCATGCTGATAGCAAAATACGAACGTAGCGTGCAAGATCTATGGGGCTACGTTTCGTAACATGTGTCTAATTCCGCTTAACCCGGGGCTAGGGGCCGTATGAGCCCATGTACTTCAAGATCCTCATGGTACTCATATGAACAGTCACAATCAAAGCGTGACTGAGGTACATCATTTTCAGATGACGACTCTATAACGAATATTATGGATTAAGAATACTGATCAGCGATACGGATTTGATATTTTGGAACATCATGATGTCTTGCCGGCATCATTGAAAACTGTTGACCGCTTCTCTCTTGCAGGAAACAAGCCTATGTTTATGTATACTTTTGTCTTTTTGAATTTGGTGCTAATACTGTTATATGGAAATGGAATAGGTCTTTGGATTATGGACGCGGATATTCTCTAATGGACGACGGCTGGATTATGAATGACGGACTAGACGCTTGTAATTTGCTCACAACCCACGAAAGACACAACGAAGCATCGCCGTCGCCATGACAACAAGCTGGCTTCACACAGCGTAACGAAATAGCAAACTCATCTGCGTGAAAAGTAATATCAGCTATAAGTTTCTAACCAGCAATAACTCCTGGAACTATTAGCTGTTATCAGGCTGCGTGTTCCTAAATACATATCTTCTAGAGTTTCTAACAAACGATTGCATCAGAGCTATTTACACAGCACAGCGAGTCAAATCTACATGTCCGACCAAACTTATCTTTGGCGGCTCATAATTACGATTTATCACTCAAATATAGGCTTATCAACAACGTACGCCAAATGTATGGTTATTACGCAGTAATATCACATAATTTACAGAGTGTGGTAAGTAAAATAAAATGCATAATTACCTAAAAGGTTCGCCAAAGGTTCGCCTGAAGGATTTTCACAACCTGTTTCCTTCGATGGAAAGATGGCGACAGCGTTCATCACGTGACAGCCTCATAGAACACAAACGCACGTGTTCGCATTTCAAAAATATACTTTTTCTTCAGTTAGTGAAACCTATAACTATCTAATCACCCGTAGAAATTAAATACATGAGCTTATAATAAAAACTAACCACTGAATACCAAATTGACTGCACTTCGTATACAATCGGCAGCAGTCGGCAGTACTCGCGATCAGCTGTTTTGGATGTAAACATGGCTGACGTACGACACTCTAACAATGTGTCAACGACAGTAAATGGCAGTAATCATGGTAATTGGCACTAATGAGAGACATATTTATAGCCACCTCACACACTTCCCTGCTGTGAGTTTGGCGCCTCGACAAACGACTATATAATGACAACTGTCAGTAAGACATTCTAACAAAATATCTAATGCGGATTCATCTTGGACAGCATCCGCATCAACAAAAGTTGGGTCTGACTAACATCTGCAAGGATCTTCGCATCTATTGACTCTACACAATGCGACTCCTCTAACTGAGCTGACTTAGGTTCATGATACACATTCCTATGCTGGCCTGCTGTTGACCTAGTTGTCCTTCGGGGCAGTTCATGCTGTTCCTCTGTCTCTGGCACAAGATCATCATCGTCCTGCACAGTAGTAGGCAAGTCTGCCATATCACTCATGAGCGGGGTACAAGACTTCCCTGCTGTGTCGGTAGCACTCACTTCATCTGGCGGTCCGGAATCCGAAGGTAAGTTTTCTGGTGGAATGACTGTAACCATGTTATCTTGCTCTCCAGAATCCACTCCCTGAGATATGAAGATAGCGTAGCCTGAATCATCTTCGGTATCATCATCTGGTACTGTATCAGGCTCTGGTGGATCTGACTTCTTGCACGAGTCCGGTTTAACATTTGGTACATGTAAATCACTGACAAGGTCCCTTGCATCCAGGAGGTCGGTCCTCTGCAGAGTTTTTGAAGCTGTATCACCATGAAGGGGTTCGACTACATACACGTGTCCATCTGGGTTCGGGCGTCCTATGATACGGTAAGGAGTGCAGCACCACACATCTTGGATTTTATGTCGATCCCGGAAACTTCTGTCACGTATGAAGACCCGAGCACCAATGGGCAGGCTTGTCTCCTGTGCCCGTCGATCATGTAGCTTCTGGCGTCTCAGTGCCTCCTTTTCCGTCTTTGATGAAGCCAAATGGAAAGCCTCTTTCAGTCGAATATAATGATCTGTGACCCAGTCACCAACACTGTCGTACTCCTCGCCTTCATTAAGTCCCAACAAGTTATCTACAGGAAGTCTAGGATCTCGTCCGAAAAAGAGGTAGTATGGGGAGTAGCTGGTTGATGCATGGGGAGTGCAATTATAAGCGTACACCACCTCGGCCAGGTATTTGGGCCACACTCGTTTCTTTGCTGGAGGCAAGGATCTGAGGAGATCATGCATGGTCCTATTGAAACGCTCGCAGGAACCATTTCCCTGGGGATGATATGGGGTAGTTTTGCTTCTAGAGACATCATATATTGAACAAAGCTCTCGGATAACATCTGCTTCGAAGTTTCGACCTCAATCACTATGTATACGCAAAGGTACGCCGAACCTCACAAACCAATCCTTAACCAGCACTCTCGCTACTGTGGTTGCCTTTTGGTCGACAGTGGCTACTGCCTGAGTATATTTTGTAAATACATCAGTCATGACTAGGACATTTTCCATGCCACAGGATTTCTCGAGAACCGTGTAATCAATTGCCGAACTTGGACATTGCACATCTCGAACAAGTACTGCAATGGTTTCGCGCATCTGCCTCCATCCCTATCCAGTAGCACCTCATCTGCAGAAGTCCATATGTGCGATCAGCGCTCTGATGTCCAGACTTGTCGTGAACTTCTGTCAACACTTGCTTCCGTAAGGATAAAGGTAAGATCAGCTGGTGCACCACTTTACCACGGATGTTGCACTTACGATAAAGGATACCCGACTTCACCACAACACGGCTCCATGACCGGAGAAGTTTCCGCACTGACTTCGGTTCCTTGTTTAGCTCGGCAGGAGTAGGTTGACGTTGTTTATCCCAGTAATAACGGAGTCGGTTAATAGTTGGATCAGAACGCTGGAGTTTGTCCATCTCAGACGGCACTATCGTAGGGAAAGCTGAAACACACACAGGGGCTGTCTGCTCCGAACGCGTCTGAACTTCCTCAAGCCATACCTCAGCTGTAGCCTCGCGGAACTGCTTTCCAATTTCAGCCGGAACTTGGGTCGACATTTGCAACAGGGGAGGGCTGGTAACAAGTTCCTCCAACTGGCATGCTTCAGAGTGCTCCACTTTTCTGCTTAAGGCATCAGCATTCCTGTTGCTTTTCCCAGAGCGGTACTTAATTGTAAACTGGTACTGAGCGAGTTCCGCAGCCCACCTCGACTCTGTGGCGCCAAGCTTAGCTGTTGTGTTTAAATAGCTGAGAGGATTGTTGTCAGTGAAGATGATGAACTCTGCGCCCAAAAGCATGTCCCGGAATTTTTCTGTAACAGCCCATTTAAGAGCCAGCAGCTCCAGTTTGCGGCTGCTGTAGTTTTTCATTGCTTTTTCATTGTTCCGGAGACCTCTGCTACTATAGGCTATGACGACTGTCTGGTCTCCTTGTCGTTGAGAGAGAACTGCACCCAAGCCCAGCAAGCTAGCGTCGATCTCTAAGATGAAGGGCACACTGAAGTCTGGGTGGCCTAGTACGGGTGGACTGCACAACCTGGCTTTTAGCTCGTTGAATGCTAGCATACATTCATCAGTCCATCGCTCCATGAAAGGTCTTGGGTCTTTGATTTCTGTTTTCCTTTTAGCTTTGCCTCTTCTCTTGGTCTTGACTCCAGTGAGCAGTGCATGGAGAGGTGCAGCTACTTTGGCATATTCCGGAACAAAACGACGGTAATAACCAGCTAGGCCCAAGAACCCACGGAGTTCCGACTCTGTTGTAGGAATCTTCCAATCTCGTACAGCATTTGTTTTCTCCGGATCCGGTGAGATACCTTCTTCCTCGATGATATGACCAAGGTAGCGCAATTTCTCCTTAAATAGGTGACACTTCTTGGGTTTCACTTTGAGATTATATTTTGTCAGCCGCGTCAAAACCATATCCAGCCTACTGAGGGTTTCTTCAAAGGTCGTACCAAAAACCAGTATGTCATCCAGGTAAATTAGGACTGTTTGAAAGTTTTCATCACCGAGTACCTTGTCCATGAGACGCATGAATGTCGCTGGCGCGTTACATAATCCGAATGGCATACGTAAAAACTCAAATAATCCCCCGGTTCCGACTCTAAAAGCGGTCTTCTCAACATCCTCTGGTGCAACTGGTACTTGGTGAAAACCATGTGCTAGGTCAAGGCTACAGAAATACTTCGCTCCCCGTAACACCTGTAGAGCCTCTTCTATCCTAGGGAGTGGATATGCATCCTTACGGGTCTTCCGGTTCAGAGCGCGGTAATCTACACACAGACGTAAACTGTTGTCCTTTTTCCGGACTAAGACGACTGGAGACGCAAAAGGACTCGTCGATTCCCTGATGACTCCTTTGTTCAATGCTGCCTTCAAATAGTCACGTACCTCTCCCCATTGTTGAGGGAGAATACGCCGATGGGGTACTCGAACCGGAACATTATCCTCTAATAGGATACGATGAGTCACCTCATTGCAGCACCCAATGTCATCTTCCGAAGCACTAAATATCTCGGAATGTTTGGAAAGAAGAGCTTCTACTTGCTGTTGCTGATCTGCATCCAATCCTCCTCCAAAGTTCACCTTAGAGATCACTTCTTGTGCGAGTGTAGATGTTCTACATTCGGCAGATATTTCATTGATTACTACTTCACAGTCATTGACTTGATCAACTTGAATTTCAGGATCTACATCACAGTTCCTCAGTACACCGATCATAGTTCTAGGCTGTAGGTAAACATCCGAATCGCCGAAATTGGCTATTTGTACAGGTACACGGCCAAAATGGCCAACAGTAACATATGCAGGACCCAGCGCCAACCCTCTGGGGAGTGGGCCAACATGTGATTCTGAATGTTCAAGTAGGGCCTCATACTTGCATCCTCGCTTGGCAGCTCTTGTTGTCCCATCCACTACTACAATAGTCCGACTTGGAATCCTAACAGGTTTTCTCCCTGCAACCCGAACCCTGTACAAAGTGTCTTTACACTCATCAGCGTCAGTCAGCGTGCCTGAGATACAACACATATCACGAATCGTTAGATTCTTGGTATGTGCTTTAGAATAGGTTAACCAGAAGACTATTCTGTGAAGTCATGTGACGCAGTCAGTATGTCGGCACCTCTTCCCACTTCCCTTATATGTGTTGTAATTTTTTCCTGTATATGGCGAGATTCTGCTGGTGGACGTTTCGTCCCCGAGGCCCGCCCCCTGTACAGACCTTTTGGTCTTTGATATATGTTGGCATTTTGTGGGAAGTTGATGCTGGGTCGACATCGGGCCTTACAGGCTAGTCTTTTGTGTTAAATGCCGTCATTTACATCTGACGACGATACAGCTCACCAATCTCCAATGTACGAGTTGTCACAGCGAAACAGCTCACCAATTACCAGTATACGAGTTGTCAGAGCATTTCCATCATAGCTCTCTAGATTTGTATCTAATACCGCTTATGCCGGTGCTAGGGGCCGTGTGGTCATATCATCCAAGTTGCCACATGAACAGGTACAATAAAAGCGTACCTGAGATACAACACATATCACGAATCGTTAGATTCTTGGTATGTGCTTTAGAATAGGTTAACCAGAAGACTATTCTGTGAAGTCATGTGACGCAGTCAGTATGTCGGCACCTCTTCCCACTTCCCTTATATGTGTTGTAATTTTTTCCTGTATATGGCGAGATTCTGCTGGTGGACGTTTCGTCCCCGAGGCCCGCCCCCTGTACAGACCTTTTGGTCTTTGATATATGTTGGCATTTTGTGGGAAGTTGATGCTGGGTCGACATCGGGCCTTACAGGCTAGTCTTTTGTGTTAAATGCCGTCATTTACATCTGACGACGATACAGCTCACCAATCTCCAATGTACGAGTTGTCACAGCGAAACAGCTCATCAATTACCAGTATACGAGTTGTCAGAGCATTTCCATCATAGCTCTCTAGATTTGTATCTAATACCGCTTATGCTGGTGCTAGGGGCCGTGTGGTCATATCATCCAAGTTGCCACATGAACAGGTACAATAAAAGCGTACCTGAGATACAACACATATCACGAATCGTTAGATTCTTGGTATGTGCTTTAGAATAGGTTAACCAGAAGACTATTCTGTGAAGTCATGTGACGCAGTCAGTATGTCGGCACCTCTTCCCACTTCCCTTATATGTGTTGTAACTGACATTTCACTGTGGAGGGCAAGCACATTTGCCCATGTAGACTGAGACTCTTGCACCAGTTTTTGCAAGAAATTTGGTCCATCAAATTCTTTCAATGTTTCAAATATACAGTTAAAAATATTGCTACCAATAACACCCGGACAGTCCTTCTTACGTGCAGCAATAGGCGTATCTAAAGGGTCACGTACCACCAAAAATCCCATCCGTTGAAACGTTGTACCGAGTGCGGTCACATCAAGCTCAATATAACCCAAATAGGGAACATCCAGTCCCTGTGCTCCAGAGATATGGATAAACGCTGATACGTCCAAGAGGTCTCCCTCTTGAATAAGATTTTCCTTAAAAAACGATTCGGTGACTGTCGAAATCTGTGCTCCGGTGTCTAACAAACACCGCACCTCACTACGACCAAGCTTCACCAACACTTCAGGACATTTTCCTACAGCTTTCGACAATATCGAGCCTTCAGTCCCCATTTCACCCGAAATGTGGCTCTTCATGACGGGTGTCTCTAGTTTAACGCTTCGCCGGTTGTGACATCCAATTGTGTTCGGTCACCATTGTATGTAGGGCAGTCTCTCCTCATGTGATCCGCCGAACCACACTCCCAACATCGTCGCGGGATGTTGCTCCGAGCTCGGTATGGTTGGTTTTGTCTGGCTGCACCCCGTTTGTTTGCCTGAAGTTCTTGTAGTAACTTCTCAATTTGTTGCTGTTGAGAGGCAAGTTGTTGTCCTTGCTTCTTCACCTCAGTTAACAGATCATCATCACTGCTGGTGATCTCCTGGAATGTTATTTCCTTTGCTTTGACTAGCTGCTTCTTCCCAGTCGCACCTAGCCACTGTTGTGCTCTATCGCGCATCTCAAAGTAGTCTAATTCAGCTGATTCTATGTTCAGGCGACGAATTTCACGACACAAACTCTCATCGCGCACAGCTTCAGCTAATCGTCCCTTGAGCGTGCTTTTACGACAGTCCTTAAAAGATGGATCTAAAAGCATGATCCTGTCATAAAGTTCCACCAGTGCAAGTGAACAAGTTAATAAATCTTCACCTTCCTGCTGTTGGTAGGCAAAGAACTTCTGCTGAAGTTGAGGCAACGTGTTGCCATCACCGAAAACCTTGAGAAGAACACCAAACACCTTTTCAGCATCGCAAACTATATCATCCCCCCGACCCAGGACTTCCTGACGTGCTTTACCAGACAAATGTTCCACGACAAATGCAGCTTGCTGTCTGCGATTTAACTTCCTTGTCGCCAGCTGACCACGAACATCTGCCACCCATTCTTGGATAGTCGGCTCAGAAGCTCTATCCGGTTTGTCGCGAAATCTATCAAGCTTACGTGCTGATGACACATATACGAGACGTTCATCTGCTGGGGTAGGAGTAGCATCACCTCTGGCAAGTTTCTCATGTAAAAGGGCAGCTTCTGCTTTTGCCTCAGCGGCCTCTTTTTTTGAAAGTTCATGCTGCAATTTCTCTCTTTCTATCTCGGCAAGTGCGTCTCGCAATGCCTCGCGTGTTTCTTCAATGGTTGCCATGACAATAACGGGGTGGGGAGTGAGACATTAAATCGCTAAAATAACCACCTCTCTAACATTGCATAATATAAGTTGTAGTTGCTTACGGCAATGTGGGAAACACTAGTTTAGCAATATGATCTGTACAATATAACATGCAGCATACATATCATAAAATTACAATCAATCCGACCAATATAATATTAGATTTACAAATCAATCAATTCTGGATAGCAGTTCATCGATGCATCCCAATGTTCAACGAAACTACCTTACTTCACAGCAGACGACACACACGGAAAAGAGTCCAAATAGTCCACAAGTTCCAGCACTGATGTCCACATCCAGCCAGATCGGCACACGGAACACACAGACAGGGGGTAGATTGTACGCATCCCACTTCTGACACCAAAATGTGGCGGGGGGTAGAATTTAGCAACAGAAAACAACACAACTCAGGATGGTGGTGAAGACTTGCTTTGTATTGCTCATCAACTCAAAACCCATGCGTACAGTGTTTACCCAGGAGGGTAACTGATCGGGTAACTGATCCTGAGAAAGATACAAAAATACGTAACGTGTGAGAAATATCTTGTGTGAAACAACGATTACATCTCGAACACAAGAGTCATCATGTTAGGACTCTTCAATTCAATAGCTATGTGACACACTCTGTATGAAACAATAAATTATATGCAATACCACTGGTCTATGTGAGAAACATCCTGTATGTAACTGGGAATATTTATCAAACACCAGGCTTATTACAAATTAAGTATGTCCACATAATCTCTATCCTGATATAATATGGCTTTGATATTAGAGATTATATATAAAAGGCTTCTAAACAGCACCATCAAGTCATAGATGAGGAAATGACAGTTCACAAGTTGTGCACAGAGGCAACTACAGAGCACCATACATTTTATGTGAACACAGATGAAATTGATGAGCAAATGTTCGTGTCAACTAGGAATTAATAAATTGTTAACGATCAATAATTGACCAACGGTGAAATTCAACATTTGTGGAACTATTACATGTACGTTTTAAGTAATAAACGCAGTGCGATAATTCAAGAATAGTTACTCAACTCTTGGCTCGATTCATTCTACCAATTCATATAATACACAAATTATGGCAGTAGACGAATTTGATTTACGAATTAGCACTAGGGTGGATGGAATCGCTTTATCATCACAGTGATGTAATTCCACAATGAATAGCTAACTGTTACTAACAACATTGCACAGTAACTAAACACAATTATCACATGGTAAACTTACCCCTGTCTGACCAGGGCACAAGATGAACACAAGAATGGAGTTTTACCAGGAAGCCACTACTGATCCACCATACTATAACAATGTGGCCAGTCTTCCATACAGATGCCTGAATAATAACAATGAATTCTAACTCTTTACCCTGTCACAATATTCAGAAAAATGGTAATAATTGACAAAACTAACCAATATTCCCACAAACACATTTGTTGGGTCAAGGGAAATTACTCTTACAAATTTTGTATGACATAGAATCATTAATTACAAGCGTCTAGTCCGTCATTCATAATAAGATTTAATTCAATTTCTGATAACTTTAGAGAATATACCCGCAGAGCGGGCTATAGCTCCGCTAGTAATTTTAGCTTACAGTTGCAAATACATAACTGTCACGAATCATTCCATAAACCATTACATTTTATCCCAAGAATCTCAATCATTAACTTATACAATTCGCAAACACTCACCACGAAATTGGGAAACTTTGACTTTGCTCACAACCCACGAAAGACACAACGAAGCATCGCCGTCGCCATGACAACAAGCTGGCTTCACACAGCGTAACGAAATAGCAAACTCATCTGCGTGAAAAGTAATATCAGCTATAAGTTTCTAACCAGCAATAACTCCTGGAACTATTAGCTGTTATCAGGCTGCGTGTTCCTAAATACATATCTTCTAGAGTTTCTAACAAACGATTGCATCAGAGCTATTTACACAGCACAGCGAGTCAAATCTACATGTCCGACCAAACTTATCTTTGGCGGCTCATAATTACGATTTATCACTCAAATATAGGCTTATCAACAACGTACGCCAAATGTATGGTTATTACGCAGTAATATCACATAATTTACAGAGTGTGGTAAGTAAAATAAAATGCATAATTACCTAAAAGGTTCGCCAAAGGTTCGCCTGACGGATTTTCACAACCTGTTTCCTTCGATGGAAAGATGGCGACAGCGTTCATCACGTGACAGCCTCATAGAACACAAACGCACGTGTTCGCATTTCAAAAATATACTTTTTCTTCACTTAGTGAAACCTATAACTATCTAATCACCCGTAGAAATTAAATACATGAGCTTATAATAAAAACTAACCACTGAATACCAAATTGACTGCACTTCGTATACAATCGGCAGCAGTCGGCAGTACTCGCGATCAGCTGTTTTAGATGTAAACATGGCTGACGTACGACACTCTAACAATGTGTCAACGACAGTAAATGGCAGTAATCATGGTAATTGGCACTAATGAGAGACATATTTATAGCCACCTCACACTAACTATCGTCACATCCGAAGGAGTTATTCTCGGGTAACCATCACACATCCGTTGCCTGATTAAGGCTCCAGAATCCCTAAGGATAAAATTTCGCTTACATCAAAAATCCTCGATTAAATTGCTACAAATAAACTCGCCAAAGCCAGTAATATATTTTCTAAAGGCTGTCCATTCAGGCAGTTATGATTACGTGATAATTGCCATATGTTTATAACTAAATCTGAATTTTTAAATTAGAATGGAGCGGTTTGTGGGAATTTCCTCGGCATTGATTTCTTGTAAAAAAATTGTCAACTTTCTGATTCTTACAATACAGTATTCAATCCGAAAAAGGAGCGTGCCTACTGTTTTTATTCCATCTTAAGGATAAATCCGAAAAAAGACATTTCAGATAAACGCAAGTACAATATTTAAACGGAAACAAACTTAGAAAAAATAGAGCCTAAAGGCTTTTTTATATATCGATGTCTGGGAATGATAGAAACGATTGCCATTTGTCATGCCTGTGATCAGCTTCCCCACGGTTTTTGGGTAAAAAACCTAAACAGTCAAGTATTGTCTTTTAATCAAAATATTACCACAAGCAAATGAACTAGAATTCTGCACCTTACATTAGACTCGCTGCAATGCATCGGCTACCCTGCCTCCCTTATGTTATAACAGTTGACGTTGTTGCACAAAACAAGTGGCAAGTTACTTGTTCGCACGATTTAAAACAAAAATTGAGCGATGCATCATGGGTGATGAGCTGATTCTTAAACTGGAATATCATTCCTCATCCTCCATCCAGGTCTGTGTGCTCTGTACTAGTACCAGCCCTGCATACACGTGGGTAAATACGCATGCTTCGCCTGCGATCATAGACAAGTCAAGCTTATAAGGGGGATATGCTGTAGAATGATCTCTTGGTTGCTTATTTGTCCACAAGTTTTACTTACATCTGAGTTTAAAGGGGGTGAAATATATGACTGCTGATCTGGCTTTTATTTTGTTCAATTCTGAGAAAACATGAGGTCATGAATGTGACTCGCCACTCCTAAAAATTATGGCTGATCTGATATCTATGCCAAACCCATATTCTGCCAAGGTACGGCCAGAGGTGAGGACTAATCCTATGAAACGTACATAATTAATCACACCAATATTAAACATTTATAAACAATGTTACTATTTATAACCAAACCAAACCTGCTTTGATTTATGCCTTAATCTCTGCCAGAGATATACAATACAAACGTTAAACGAAAGTTTAAACCAAAAGTTAACTCACCTGGGGAGTTATCCCCCAGAGGAGTAGTCTCCCTTTAGGGGAGCTCTCCCAGCTCAGCCTGGATATATAAGCCAGCTCCCAGTATACTCTTCCTCTTTTCTCATTGTTATAAACCGAGACCTGTAGTGTACAAGGCCGCGGAGTGAGGGGAAGGATGGGAGGGCCATTACATCAAAGCAGGTTTGGTTTGGTTATAAATAGTAACATTGTTTATAAATGTTTAATATTTATGGCCCAAACCTCACCTGCTTTGCCTCACTACCAACATATGGAGGTGGGAACCTCGGCCTTAATGTATTTGCAATAGCAGGCTGAATATCCGCTGAAATAATCACAAACAAGACAATCACAATCAACAAGAGAACCCTGGTCAGCACTCAAAAAGGTAATCAAGGATATAAGAAGTGGTTACTTAGCTTGATGCATGTCTCCATGCATGCAGCTGTGGTCTTGGATGTGGAGCACAATGTTACCCTCCGTATAGGAACTCAGGCAGTACGGCCGGGATGAGCACTTGGAAGGCAGCATGTATTGATTGGGATCTTTGTACGCCAATGTATCATACAAGGTGTCATTATCTGTGATGTGGAGTGGTACGCAGTATTACCGCCAACGGAACTGAGGCATCAGGACACCCGAGTTCGGAGGTAAGGCAAGATGAGTTGGTATAGTGTTAGCCAACGTGCCATACAAGTCGTCCACCTAACTAATCGCAGCGCTAGTCCACATTCCGCTTTAGGTCCAACTCTGTGTACTTTAATCCCTGATGCTGGACTGTTGAGAGTTGACAGCGGAATCTTTGAGTCTCCTCTTTGTCTTGTCAACCTTCATTCAGATCTTTGTGCGTTGAACTTGTGAGTTGACTGCAAGGGGGCTCAGCTGCGATATAGAAGGCCATAGCTATAACCTGAAATGACACAAACAGATCTGCAGTAAAGACAAAGATTAAAATCATAATTGTGTCAAATCTTAACATATAACTTGAGAGATGGTCCAACTGACCTATTTCTTCTCTTAGGTGACCTAAAAAGAGCACAGATATGAGAATAATTCTCAATCAAAAAGAACCCTGGATGGTGAAGCAGCGGTTACTTATGGAGTGAGTGAGTGAGTGAATAGGGTTTAACGTCGCTTTCAACATTTTTTCAGCTATATCACAACTGGGAAGGGAAGGGAGGGGAGGGGGAGGGGATCCTACTTGGGTTACTTATGGAGAATAGAAGTTACTTATCATTTTAAATGACTTCATCCATGTATCTGTGATTGTGGTAGGGGTGCGCAGACTTACCACCATAGTAACCAAGGAACCTGAATGTCAGAGTTCGGAGGTTAAGCAAGAATGAGATGGGAAGAAACCTACAACGTCAATCCAGGCGACTAACTGATACCCCTGTCAGTCCACATTCCGCCTTATATCCAACTCTGTGTATTTTAATCCTTGATGCAGGTTGGACTGTTGAGAGTTGACAGCGGAATCTCTGAGTCTACTCTGTGTCTTTGTCAACTGTCTGTACTTTACTGCTGCTGACACTGGTGACCTGAAAATAAACATTATTAATACTCACAAAAGTGTCAGTTCTTGTACGTTGAAACTGTGAGTTGACCGCCAGGAGACTCAGCTGAGATGAACTAGAAGAACATAGCTTAACCTGAAATGACACAATCAAATCTGCAGTAAGGTCAAAGATTAAAACTCACCATTGTGTCAGGTTTCTTGATTGATGACTAGAGAGTCGCTGACTGGCAAGTTGAGCTATTACTTCTTTCTGGTGATCATGTAATGTGTGGACTAACGATATGCTGAGAGAGATGATACAGCAAGCCGGAGACTTGCTGCGATGATGACAATTTTGCCCCCCCCCCCTTTTTTTGAACGTTACCTGACCACGTGCTGGGCAGCCACTAGTGGCCCAAGCATGGTCACACTATCTGATTGGACTGACATATCTCTCAGATAGAAATTGGTAAACGTGGAATTTGCTGTCCAGGCACAAGACTGGACAATGTCATGGAGGGACAAGTTTTTCCATAAGGGCCATGACGAAGCGATGGCGCGGATTTCATGAGAAGAAGCCGTCGATAGAAGCGGGGGAGCGTCAATGGCCAATTCAAAGGACCACTTAATGGCTTTCTTAACCACGAAGCGATGATATTATAGTAATGTCACGTACCACCGAAGGACGAAGGGACAAGAATAACAGACGACACGAGCCCCGACCGAGATCGGTACGAGTGAGATAGTGACGTATGTCTCGAACAGGGCATAACAGAAGGTCGTCTTCGAGGCCATGAACGAAGTCTGATAACGCAGGGATGGAGTACAGACGTTGCGCACACGAACCTAAGCGAACAGACTCCTTTTGGCGATGAACTCCGGAATAGGTCGGAACGATACGCGCGACCAATCCGCCGAGCGGGTCAAAGAAGATCTTTCAAGTGCATGAAGTTCAGACACTCTAGACGCCAAAACAAAAGCCGCGAGAAAAACTGACTTGTAGGCCACAGCTTTAAGAGACTGTTCAAATGGCGGACGAATCAGAGCACACAGAACCACATCAATATCCCATTCCGGTAACAGCTGGAGAGTACGACGAGACTGTAGCGCGAAAGCCCGAATGAGCGCAGAGATATTGTCATTTAGACTAATGTTGATGCCGGCAGAAAGACGTAAAAGCCTAGCCAAAGCAGAACGATATCCTTAAATGGTGCTGATTTGAAACTTCTTGTCGCGATGGAGGTGACGAAGGAAGTCAGCTACTAAGGAAACAGAGGCAAAGTCGGGATTGGCATCACGTTCTCGGCACCAGAAAACGAAATAGGCCCAATTCGCTTGATAGCAGCGAAGAAGAAGACCGATCGGATGAAAAACCTCGTCTTTTTTTTTTTTAATGTGAAGTCTGGCATCGAACCTAGACTATCAGCCGGAAAATGAACACCCCACATGACGATGTGGTGGGACTGCCACCAAAACAGAAGTGGAAGTAGAGACGTCAATGCCAGCACTAATGGACTGAGGGAAAAACATCTTTAATAAGACCGAAAGCACTGCAGTGACCGAAGTAGAATGCGACCATAATGACTAAGGTCCTGCGTAGAAATGACAAGTTGATGACCAAACAACCAAAATGCCCACGTCCAAAACTGGTCCAACGGTCTATACGGGACGAAGTACTTGAAGGAGAGAGACGAAAAACTGTCCCCAAAGTAACGACGACCCACAGTAATACCCCCATAATACGACCACGGGAAGCGCAAGAAAAACTGGCCTATATCTGACCAAAATCTTGACGGTATCAGCAACAAAGAGTCACACTCTGTAACCATATAGCTTACTTAAATTTGAAAGAAGAATGAGACTGTCACTTTTTCAAGGCTTGAACAACCGAGACGAAAAATGAACCTCCCGTGACCGAACCACTAGGGGCACCACCGCAAGTAAACCTCGATGTGAACGCTCAAAGATGGAGAACACAAAGCCAAGCTATAAAAGTGATACAAGGGCGATGTTGACTCCGAACGGAAGACTTGTCACACGAAATCGACGACCGACGATGGTGAATCGTAGGAGACACGCCGAAAAACGAGGATGAATTGGTATACAAAGATACGCATCTCGCAAAGCGATGGGGGTCAACCCAGCGATAAAGAAGACGCAACGCCGAATCGACTTATTAGAAAAACACCGACATCGAGAGACGTGCAAGCGAACAACGCCAAGTCTCTATACAATGAAGAAAAAGATCCAGTTTTCTTTTTTCTTTTTTTTTTCAATGGCGACCGGAACTGTCGAACTTGACGACCCTGATAAGGAGGTATAAAAGAACGACGTGGTGAACAGCGTTATGGCGTACGGAAAGGACTACTAGATGGAAGGTGTCGATGCCGGAGTAGGAGGACCACGTGACGACGTAATGGAACGTCGAAGAGGTGTAACAGCAACGACGTAATGCGAAACGCGAATGGCGTTGCTTGAGAAACGGCGTAGTGATTTTCCCAAAAACTTGCCAATCAGTTCAATTTATCTGTACATAAGAGCTCCCGAAAGAGCCGGGTAAAACCTCTGAAGATAAATCTGAAAACTGTAGTCGAAACTGGAAAAAAAATCACAGTGGAATCCGAAACAAAACAGCCGTATTATGCGAGACTTGTAATGAGATTCGAACGCATCTAGGAGGTGAACACATTCATTGTTCACAGCTTTAATCGAGAACGTTACTCCATGGTAGTAACAACCCCGACAATCAACACAAAGAAACTTCCACGTGAAGTAGGAGGATCTTCAATAAAATTTAAAATTCCCCGAAGAGAGCCAATACATTTTGATGTCTCTCGCCGGTAGATGAACAATAAGGTCACAAATCTCACAAATTAACTTGACCAACCAAAACAATGTTCAATCTAGACTCGCCCCCTTATTAGAGGTCCAAACTGGACATAAAAACTCAAATGGAATAGATATAAATTATCATCCGGTTTTTTAAAACAGACAGGTCCAGCTTAGTCTCCGTGGCGCAGTCGGTCAGCGCGCCCGGTTGTCTTTACTTAAAAAAGATAAAGATGAAATAAATGCAGTAGACCAAAGGATGTTTTGGACGAGGCTATCAAGGAGAAACAAACATTGCCAAGGCAGTCTGTGGATCTTCTTACCAGGCTGTAACCGGTAAATATACACGGAACTTACAAAGAACAAGAAGACCGCCTGATGGAACAGACTTATGCTGTCCCAGGCCGATGAATGAGAAACTTCAGGCCTGATCCCGCCCGACCACTGACAGGGTAATGATCAATAAATACCCCACGTGCTGTCGAACGAGAGCAATTCTAAGATTTCTCGGGGAATAATCCCCAAGCTAATAATAATAAATTCTCAGAACAATGAAATAAAATTACAGCTCAACCCAATTTGAATTGTACAACTAATTCAAAATAGCGATGGGAAAATTTGGTTGTGAAAATGAATACATCACAATGCAATATTTACCAACAGAAAAATGTGTTTCAAAGAATAGCACAATTTCTTAATAAACATCTCGTGATCTCTTTTGTTGTTCAACACAGCCTTGATTACACAAAGAGAGTAATAAGATAGCTCATTAATATGTAACAAAGAGCCCTAGTGTATAGCTTTTGGCTTGTAATGACGAAGACAAACGCAACAACAACACGTAAAGTCAAAGACATAGAAAAAACTCTGCAAGTTCTCTCTTGATCACAATGATATCAAATAAACAGAATAACACTTGATAAAACAAGAGACTAAATTCTGGTAGGAGCATCGAACAGCATGCATAGCAGAAAAACTCCCACAAATGGAAAAAGTCGGACACACAAGAACAACAACAACAACGAAAAATGACTGACTGCAACTCTCTGCAGAACCTGTAATTCTCCGACGTTATAATACGTTGAAGCATTTCTATTCCGTGAAGACAAATCTTTGCTCAATTTCGTACGGTTCATAACAAATAACCTCCTGAATGAACTGTCTGGAACGAGAAAGAAAACGGTGTTGTAAAGTTGGTGTTCTTTAAATCTTCAGTCCGACACCGTAAGCATTCGGCCATGCAGCTGAGAGAGCAAGCAAGAAATACGGGACGTGTCAATACACGACGAAAGTGGAGGTTGTAACTCCGTAATGCGAACATTCAAAGCCGAGTACAACCGCCCTTCCATAGAATGAGAGTCTGTTTTCTTTTAGACAAAACAGCAGGGGAAGATTTAAGACGTAAAGGCCAAAAACAGAACGATTTTAACACAATTGTAAAATCAGCCGTACCAATTGACCGTGAACTGACCACGCGGTAAGATAAAATTCTTTTGTCCGTTGGGGACAATAGAAAGTCCTAGCGACCGGCCCGGCCTTTGTTTGCTGAACAAAGAAACAGGTTTCTCAAGGCCTACATACAATGCTATGCCAAAGTAGGCCAGACTATACAGTACCATCTCGCTAAGTTCCTGTACGACGGTCCTCTAGTATATTACCAGAGACAGAAGAAGGAGTACGGACTTTTTAGAATTACGGGGTAAATCTAACACGGTACCACCCAGATCTTGATTAATTTTAATGTCCTCAATTAATGCAATTTCCAACACCCGTCTATCGACTTCCGATAGATCAGGGTCCTGAAGTAAATAGGACCTACGGGCTTGTGCATAATTTTTCCAAGCATCATTATCCCAAGACACACATTCATTACACGAGTTATTTCGATAGCAAATTTTGTCTTACAAACGAAACAACGCGTGTGGGCATCTAAGCGTGTCGAAATTCGCCCACACGAACGGCACGAATTTGAAGGAATGGGAACAGAATACTCAGACATTATTCAAGAAAGAAAATGTTTCAAATATAAACAAATCTTTGAACAACAACAACTAGTCTTTGAACAACAACGACTAGCACTGTATTGCAAACTCCCTGACGTGCACCACTGGAGGTACAAACGATAAAAGAGGCAGAGTATACTGGGAGCTGGCTTATATATCCAGGCTGAGCTGGGAGAGCTCCCCTAAAGGGAGACTACTCCTCTGGGGGATAACTCCCCAGGGGAGTTAACTTTTGGTTTAAACTTTCGTTTAACGTTTGTATTGTATATCTCTGGCAGAGATTAAGGCATAAATCAAAGCAGGTGAGGTTTGGGCCATAAATGGTCACGTTAAAACCATAAGTATCTCTCTCTCACTCATGATCCCCACGCATTGTGCCTTTGCAATCCATCTATGGTCTTACCTGTGTAAGGATTTGGAAGAGTCTAGAGTTTAGTCGTGTAGGCTGAGTGACAGTGCTGTCTAGCTAGTCTTATCCAATGCTACACACTTCCAGTTAATTTGCTTCTAATATTACATTCTGATGCATAAAAGTCCTAAATAACTTAAGTGTGATTGCCATTATGGTTTGTTTAATGATATTCCCTTCCCAGCAAACAAGTAACAAACAACATAACATCCTTGAAGGGAACATATTCAAAATAGATAAATTGATGAGAGATTATGAGAATTATTTCTCATAGAAGTCCTCATAGGCCTGGGTTACCAGGGCTTTAGATTAGGCCAAAATTAATCAAAAAGGCACTTCAATATATGCCTGTACATCTGGAATTACACTGGTCCAATTTTCAAGGTTGTTTAATGGCCTTGGTCCTAATGGGTAGCAATCCAAAGAAAAGTCGAAGATTTTGTGCTTACAAGAATATATCATTTATGGTATCTTTATTCAATGATAAATTAAAACTTAACTCTTGGTAACTAAGTGACCTTGAAACAAGAGCCAAGAGCTCACACGTCCCACAATGAATTCGACAAAAGTCAAACACAAGAAAATATTAATTTCCCTCCAAATAGATTTCTTTCAGGTGGGAATATTTTTCACAAAGAATAAAAATGTGGAGAAAGTGATGAAGTAAACCTTTGTTATTTAGTTAATAAGCAGATATAAAGATCATGAAGGACCCCTCTCCCAGTTAAGTTAGTAAATGCATGCTTTTTATTTCACAACCGTTTAACTGAATGTAGCTGTAAAATACATGTATCCAACAGGGGACACAACTCCACGAGATAAATGCCATATACATGTAGAGGAGACAGCTCTCAATAGTCCAACCTAACAGTATAGTCAGAACTGGATTTAGTTTGGGGAGACTGTGACCTTGACCTTTGACCTATTGACCTCAAAATGAATAGGGCTCATCTTTGCCCTGCGGGTAATGTATATCCAAAATTTGGTACCAACCATACCTTGAAACTGAAGATATCGCACGGACAACAAATGTTAATGGATGGATAGACGGATAGTTGGACAGAACTCATCATGTATGGCCTAGTCTTCGATGAATATATAAAAATTTGACTCAATGATTTCCTGACTTTGGGGACACAGTGACATATATCAGCAAACCATTTACACGCATATACACGTGTTGTGGCATGCACGATTCTCTTGTTTTTTAGCATTTCGGAAATCCTTTGAAAAAAAGAATTTAAATTTTTTTTGAGTCGCAACAATTTGTGTCCGGTCCAGTTACCGCAAACAAACTATATTTTAATTTCGGCCGTACCCTAATTTGGGCACAACCAAATTTGTTTTGAGGCAGGGAAACACACCCAAATTAGTGAAAATAGGAATTCTGGCAAAGTAGGTAGGCTGTTTTACTCAAATACGATGCTTAATTGAACTTGATTATCAATGCAAGAAAAAATATATATCTAATTTTTTATACTACTCCTAATTTGGGCACAACGTTTGATGTATAAAGGGGGTAATCTAAAGCCCTCTTTACTATATCTTATGGGTAAAAAAGCCAGGTTGGAATTTCAGTTGGGGCTGGCCACCATGACAGTTTTGCTGGCTCCAGGGGGTTGAACTGACTGTTTCTTTACACTATGAACTATGTATACTTCCTCATAACACATATTTGTTAAAAATTACAAGCCGAGGGAATTCCTACTATGCTATGGGGTGTCTTTTAATCCATGAAAGGCTGATAATATACACGTACACAACATGAAAACTTGTTCATTTCTGAATTTTCTAACAGGAACTTTAAATGCAATACTTGATACCTACAGTATACAGACAATGAATGTGGCTTGTGAATGAAGATCCCTGGCTACAGCCTTGGCATATGAATGAGAATGTTTACAAATATATTCCTTGCTGTCGTGTTTGTTTAACTACAGGAAACGCCTTAGTTTGTCATCATGATCCACATTCAATTTGTATTACCTCCGTCGATCAGACGGAGGTCAAGGAGAGCAACGTGAAATCTCCCGCCAAATAATTGTCATATGGGAAACCCACGACTCATGGGATTGCTATGGTTCCCGACGAAATTTTGAAGCCAAGTGTTTGAACACTATCAAAATAATGGGGAACCCTCACTGCAATGCATTTCAATGGGCCTTGGTTCTGTAGTCGGGTTCCACCTCCCATCATGCTTCACGAGTTACACGTAATGGGAGGGTGCATTCCACACTTAAATGATGTGCCGTTAAAAAAAGCCATGGGTTCGGGTTTTCGGCCTTAAATATATGCAAAATCTTTAACAAAACCCCAGTAAAAGTATATATTTTCCGAATGAGCACACTCATGCCATTATTCCAGCAGACAAGCAAGCTATTGAAATTGAAAAGGAAAGACGTACAATCCTCCTTAAACCTTATTCAACTTCAAATTCGACCCACCATCCAGAGAAAACAAACTGAATGATTTTCTTGTAAGACATGCGAACGTTTCTCCGTCCAACGGGCATTTTAAAAAGGCGAAAGAAACAGGGGGTCGACCTACTCGTTTTTTGTAAAATTTTATCACCATGAAGGAATCATCATTTTTGTTTCCCGAAAAAGTGAGGATTTAGGCCTGCCAGATATTCAATTCTGGAAACGATTAACGGCCTATTCGTCATGTAAGGAAAACACAATAGGTGACTACATGTAGGAAACCATGTTAAACCTGGAAAAGCTACCCGGCAACCTGTATTGCACACGGTGTTCCCGGTTTGAAGATCCTTACATGACGCTCTCGTGTTCTGGCACATGTAGGCACCGTCGTGATATGACTGAAACAATGTTGAAAACGACGTTAAATCCTACTCTCACTCACTCACTCACTCACTCCTTACATGACGAACTTCCCCGATTAACTCTGTAGTGGCGAGTAGGTGCAATCGGCAAGCAATTGTATTATCCCCGTTTGAAGAAATGGTTACGTCCAGCAACGTGATACTATAGATATCAGTTAGTAGAAAGGGAAGAAAAATTACCATGCTGTCAAAAACAGGCGACCTTGCTTATTGTGAAATTATTCTTGAACATATCAAATTACCTTGCCTCAGGATACCATTCTCAGCTTTACAGTCCATTTGAAATTAATGAGTGAAAACAGTTGAATAATAGTTTGATTTTGCAGAAGCACCAAATTAATCTACCTGAGTGAGTCTGTAAACTTATTTAATAAAGCTGATAAATAGTATACATAAACTTTTTGTGTGGCAACATTGTAAACCTTTTCTTTCAATTATCATACCAGTTTAGTGACATCCACATTGTGTGTGTGTGACACTTGGTGATGGAAAATAATTTGCTTGTTAAAACCTGATATTCTGAAAACTTTTTCTGAATTGTAGTTGAAACAAAAGATTGTCTACATTCCACAGATAGGCCTACATTATTGAGATTTTTGAATGATAGCATGGATAGAACCTTTCCCAATTGTTTTTTGTACTTGTAAGCCCTGGACGTACCACTGGGCATTTATTTGCCATACGATCACATTTCACAAGCTTTGTTCAGCCCCCGTGATCTGGAACAGACACTATCACTAGATGAAAGAAGGAGATATGATATACATTTCAGGTTTTACCGATGCCAAATGACTTGAACAAAAGACTATTAGACAAAAAGGAAATCAATAATTAGATCAATAAATAATAAATTACATAGAAAATTTCTTGTCTTTGTAAAGGAGATGTCAGACACACTGACAACACAGACCATTCATTCAAATTTCACCTTCGATTAACACAAAGATCAGGTGTATGTATCTCATTAGATTCTTAACCAAAGATCAATACCTGGGTGATTTTACGACAATACCATGGTGTTATATATTGTTATGATTGGCTTAACTTTAGCTGTTGAAGATATTTCTAATTTGAGGGCAATTGGCAATCATACTAAATTTATTTTCATAACTTCATTTATTTTCACAATAAGTAACATAATCGAGATCAGCAAGTGAAGTTTTACAACATAATATAATAAGCCTCATGGGTCTCCTTCAGTTTAGTGTAGAAATATATACCCTTGAATATCTGTTACCATGATTCAGTCATAATATTTTCTGTAATATCTTGATGTCGACAAGGAATAAACATAATTATTTGATAGTATTATTAATTGTATGTTGTTTATGATTAACATGACCTTTTTATTTGCTGGAATCGAGCCATTTGTTTCATATGGGCAATATTCTCATCAGCCATCAGCATTCAATATGAATGTGATACATGTACAAGTCCATGGTAATTGATACATTATGATGAAGGTGACCTGTAACACCTGTATACAAAATTATTCTGAGCCCATTGAAACCTCATCACATGATGCTGAAACAGATCAGAACGGAGTGTCAATAAAATCAGGTGTGTTTTGTAGAGGATTCTGTCAATGAAGATGCGATACTGTACACATACAAAATATGAAGTGTTGATGTGTAGGGCCTATAGCCCAAAATCACATGCAAGTTGGTAAAACTAGGCACACAGGGTCTCATTTCTGCCGCTAACTTGTTGATTTGGGTGGAGGCGTCATCTAAGGGGGAGGTGAGGGTGGGACGGGGCCTAATATCTCAAGCAGTATTCCAGGTTTTCCATCAATATACTCTATTTCATACTCTAATATTTCAAGCACGTGAAATCAGACAAAAATTATTTGCGGGGAATGTGACTTCCACATCCCCAGCTGGACATGCTAGTGCAGAACCCTCAATCCCAGGTTAATTACCATTGGTGAAGTTAACGTCCAATAAATGCAAAATTGAGCTTGGCATCCGGCCCTATATTATTCAGTGATGTATTCCCCTACGGACCCTGTTGCCTCGACGGAGGTCTTTGCGCTCATCCAGCGCTTGTTTTGTACTAGAAGAGGGCTGGTTACAGGACTAGGTTATGACACTTGATCAAGCTGTTGGTAATTAACTCTTTATCATATTGTGCATTAATGACGAAGGAATTTTTGGCCAATATTATTCTGAGTATTTTGAAGTTTATTTCATCATTCAAGGTATTTCCTGTTGAAATCTGCAGCTTAGCTCATTCTCATGATGAGGCCTACTTGTACATGTATATTAGGTTGTTGGAAGTCCAGGTCTGGGGGACTACCATTGAAGCATTTAAAACTTGTCGGGGTCAGCAAAACAACTGGCCCAGATAGCTAGCCACACTTTGCTGTATGCAGGAAACCACTTGCTCAGCTGTGTTACATTGCTGAAGAAGAGGGTCTCAAGGAGGGGAACACTCAAATTCGTTTGCCAAAATTCCCTTTCAAACATCAATCATACATGTAGTAAAATCAAAGAAATAAAGAAAGCGAGAGGTAATTGGAAATGCCGTGTACAACAGATATACATTAATATTGACCAAACAAGCCATTTCATGTCAAAAAATTGTGACATACACAGACAAATAATCAACCAGAATTAGCCTCTTATTGTCTCTGGTTTAGCAGACGGCAATCTCTGGTCTAGTAGACGACATACTTTGAACTATAAACTAGCAAACCCTCAAACATAACAACTAAACACTCAAAAACATTAAAACACGTCAACTGCATTCAGCTGAAGTAAAAGAACAACAGAAAGAATTTAAAAGGAAAAAAAAAACAGGTTATCAAGTGGAAAAAGCTTCAAAACTATTTCTTTTTGCGTAAGAACTTTGTTTGTGCAAGAGTAAACAAGGCGCATCCTGTTCAAAATTTCACAGCCATCCTATATATATCTGGTTGACCCTACCCGGTCATCGATATATAAAAACAGGCTCACACATATTTAGTTCTGTATATGTACAGATTTGTGTTCAAATTTCAGAACTTTACGTTTAACAGCATAGGAGTTAATAGAAAGCCATTCTAAAAAATGTTAAAATGTTTAACAGAAAACTAAAGCGATGAGTGATTGAGATTTTTTTTCAATACGTTTTTTTTTCAATTTATGACCGGTAGTTTCTTCGGTCACGTTGAATTACTTATAGCCCAATATAAATCTACTGATTTTTTAAATATTATTTACTATTTGTTAAAAAGTTTAGAGAAAGTTAATTGCCTGATCTATTTGTCAAATTTTGTTAGATAAAGACGCATGGTCCATCAAAGTGCTCGTCGACTAATCCACTCTTTAGTGGGTACTGCAAAAATCTTGTCTGACAGCTCGTTCTAAAAGGTCAATTTGTAGTATAAAGAACTTTCTTATTTCTTCAACCTATGTAGTTGATTACGAATTTTTATATCAGACGAGAAAATCAACTTTCGAATTCTGAAAGATTGTTAGGGGCCGTGGGCCGTTGATATAACCAATATTAAAATTATACATCTTTCCAAATACTATCAGGACTGCAGGTGAAGCAAGGGAGATTATATATTTTTCCGGTTATGCAAACTATGACATCATAATATCAAGCAAAATTATAAAAAAAATATATAATAAAGCCTAGGATCTTGTACTCATTTCAACTGATCGTCAACTTTCAGCTTGTCAAAAATCAATATTTGACTTTTTATTGTAGCAAGATAAACTAAAAAAAACAAAAACACAAACCGACTTCGTGATATTAATATTTCACGCTTTGATATTTTTTTAATTCTCTCCATGTAAAACAGTATAAAAGATGGTAGTTGTTTCATGTACCAGGGATCAATTATACATGGTGACATCGTAATGTATTGATGCACCGTTGGACAACAGACGTTACGGCCGTTTACGGATATAAAAGTGTCGTGTATACGGTTTAACATTCTGAATTTTGTCTTGGTGTCGGAAAAGGCGCACCCCGACATACAAGGTGTGGGGGGGGGGGGGCAGGGGAACCTTATTGAACTCCGTCCGCAAGACAACTGTTTTCAGACGACCCGAATAGGTCACATTGTCAATTGTGTCCCGTACAGAACACGAGGTCAAAACTGGCACATTTTTTTTCAGCATGAAATCTGAGCATCGTTGGTGCGAAAGCCACTAAATTTAATCATGATATTTATTATCCAGTAATAAAACAATCAAGGGTTAATTGCCACGATCATAAGGTTTGATGAAAGATATGTCATCAATTTCTGTTAACCTAACATATTTTTCTTTTTTCCCACCATCTTCACAAGTCCAGGCAACTCCAAACAGGCTCAGTCGATCGACTGCCTCTCGAGGATATTTCCCACTGGGTAAGGGAAAATCCCGTTGTCAAGGAACACGCACGCATGCGCAAGCATACTAAGATTTGGACTTATCCGGCATCGTAACGAAGGGCCCACCCATGGGGTTTCCGGGTGTAAAAAGTAAAAGGGGCCTACCCGTGGGGTTGGCGGGTGTGAAAAAGAATAGGACTCAAACGTCATGATATGACTGAGATACAGCTGAAAGCGATGTTAAATCTTTTCACTCACTCACTCACTCACTCATCCCTGCTAAAGACCACCATTTTCTCGATTTTTTCCCGTCTTCGTTGCAACGAATAATCAAAGGCCGGTAACATAGTTTATTTGAAGAGCAACAAGCTGATAAACTTCTTCACAGGTGTCGACCGTCAAAATTTCAAGCCTTTTTCTCTGCAAAATTAAAAGCAATACTTTTTCTCTGCCAATTGAAAGCAGTGCTCCGGCTCCACAAGTAGTCCACAGAGAAGCCTTTTAACGAACAATGAATTGAAATAAAGCTGACGAATAGAACAAATGCCATGCTGCCAACCACTGCCTGCCAAAAGATGTACGTCTAGATTTAATTTGGGAATCAGCTAGGTACAATTTTGTTAATTTGCGAACATGTGAATCTTTTGGTGAATTGATGCCTATAAAGGACTTTGTGACATTTATTCAGTGCTCCTCCGTTCCGTGGGTCAACTCGGTGACCTGGCCCATAGCATAGCTATACATTGTGCTTACTCTTTCAAACCAGCACATATACAAACGTACAGGGAGTGAACAGGATGTAAGCGAGATAACAGTGGGGCCGAGTCCAAATAATACATCATCACATAGTCATCTTTTGGGAATAATAATGGACACAAACAGGGATAATTATTGAGTGGGAGAACGCTGTTATGATCAATTTCACTGAGGAGTACACAGACCAAATTGCAGGGAATAAAGGTCAAAACTGCCTGGCACAAAAGCTGAAGCGTAACGAAACAAACTTATATGTACAGTGCCATAGTTCACGGCCGGCCAGTGTTGCGACAAACCGGATTTTCGCCAGCATTTTTATTTTCTCTCGCAGTTTAATCGAGCTTAGAGTTGTATTTACGCCATACGCGACTGTGGCATTTTAGTTAGTGTTAAAGACAAATCAGTCATTCGTTTTGTAGAACCTGTTCAAGTCTATGTCTATATGATGACTTTGTGAGTGGAGTTGGGCAAATTAATACAGCAATTCAATCGCCGCCAGCGAGTATAGGAATCTACATATCTCGTTTTAGATCATCCATGGAGCAGTGTAAATTTCCGGTTTGATATTTCTTCATGCGGTGACACATTTTCCCCAGTGAAAGTTTGCATAGAATGTCGTTGCTGTGGTACGTGGTACAGATTGTGTGGATATGCCACTATCGATACACAGAAGGACAACCGGCGGATACAAATCCTCCTACCGGTCTCATCATAAAAACTGATCAACCATTTCGCGATACAGTTCTTGAGACTGGGGATTATGCTTGCGGAAGAGTAAATTTCTGCAATTCTTCATTCGCCAACTACCCCAACGAGCATTGTTTTGACTGCAAACCCTGCAAATGCGACGAGAAGTGTTTTTATTTCGGGGATTGTTGTGTCGATCTATTGTTCCAAGATTCTGACCAGCAGAGTACACCCGCTTCAGCGCATGTCTCTTGTAAGAGAAGGTATCCGAAATTGCGGAAAGCTACAAAACAGCCATATATGTTTATGTTGACCAAATGCCCGGATAAATATGTAGCAGACGACAATGTGAAAACTAAATGCGAGAAAGCCGATGTTTCGAATTTCGAGCAAGCGAACCCCGTTTCCAGTATCTTATCACAGCTGACTTACAGGAATATATTCTGCGCTGTTTGTCACGGAGTTACATTGTATAAAATATGGGGACTCGAAGTTGAATGCGGAAACAGCGACTTCCTAGATTCTGCTTCAGACAAAAACGAGTTATGGAAAACGATTCTAGACAATCCTACGTGTCAAATTGAAAACTTTCCCCCAAATGGTGTGAATATAAGGACCTGTTTTGGCGATGCAATTGACCACTGTAATTCTTCCGGTAATTGGCAAGCCACAAGCAGATATATTGAGACGTTGTGTAACATGTATTATCACCCGGTCCAATATGGAAACTCTCTTTACAAAAATATATTTTGTGCCGTGTGTAACGGGAACAAGCTTGATAGGAATGAGGTTTGCGGGTTTCAACTTATAATTTCGCCTAGGGGAGAGACTATTTACCCGCTTAGTGTTCTCATAGATTTCAATCCCAGACCCAAACTCCTGGACCAAAGTAAAACTTCGACGGAAGACGAAAAGGAATGCAATATTTCGGAGAGATACAACCCATTTCTGGTAAGTTATGGTTCAAAGTATTAAGGATCAGCTGGATGGTCTATTTTTTTTTAAACGAAGTGAAAAATCTCAAATTTGAGGTGTCTCAAAATAATACAGTAAAACAGGTTTTACTCACCACCATCTTCTTTAGGATCATTTAAAACACAGCCAACTCCATGGTTGGTTTCTTGCGTTGCAATCAACGAGCAATATCAACTTCTGTCTATACTTCTGGACAATATAATGCAAAATACATAGAAAGATGCCTAAGCACTTTAGGGGAAGGGTGATCCAAGTGATTTTGACATTTTTTGTCCGGTTGAAATTTTCAAAAAGGCACTAAATTATCTAGCGCGTATATTTTCATGTCAACAACATAGGAAACACCATAAAACACATGAAAATATGACTATTTCTTTGAACTAACTCGAAAATATGACTTTGTGGAGCAAAACTGAACAAAAATAGAGTGGGATTTCTCGCAGTAAAATTTGAAAATGAAATGTAAAGAATGTTTAACTCGCGAATAAAGTTGAATCATCTCTTCGCTGAGGGTAAGCAAGAAATATCTATTTGAAGTTGTTAGGAGATAGAACGTGGTCAAATAAACTGAATTGTTCAGAAAGATGGACTTTTCCCAGCCAAGATGCATTAAGCCTTTGCACAAAATTGAACAAATAAACTGAATTGTTCAGAAAGCTGGACTTTTTCCGGCCAAGATGCATTAAGCTTTTGCACAAAATTGAACACCTGTCATTCAAAGTGAATCTGAATGGCATGGATAGTCATTTAGCTGCGCCCGTTTATAAGGCAAATCCGTCATGAAAGACACATACAATAGTAGCTAAATAATATATAGCCCTCCCAAGTATGAGGGCTATAGGTCGGCCCCAGTCACCTCCAGCGAGGGTTTTAGATAATTTAATTACGAATCACCCACCTCTGAAACTTCCGTACATCTAATCTCTATCCCCTCCTGCGCACTATTTTAAAATCTTGCGCACTATTGTGAAATAGTGACGCATATATCGCCGTCTGAATTTTCCAGTCGAAAATTTCAACTCTCTACGCGCCATGTTGGTGACGTCACGCTATATGTGTATATGGGCCATTTGCAATTGAACATGGCGCGCGAAGTGAAAGTCGTCGACTGGAAAATTCAGACGGCGATATATTCGTTACTATTTCACAATAGTGCGCAAGATTTTAAAATAGTGCGCAGGAGGGGATAGAGATTAGATGTACGGCAGTTTCGTAATAAAATTATCTAAAGCCCTCGCTGGAGGTGACTGGGGCCGACCTATAACCCTCATACTCGGGAGGGCTATATATTATTTAGCTAATGCAATAGGTGACTGGGGAATCATTCAACCAAGGCGTGAAAAGGGCCATGTATATTGCACGCAAAGTGTTGCCGATTGAAGTTTTCTTAAATGACGGGTCTGCCGTTTTTTATCACTTATTTTCATCATCACCTTGTTCGAAAAGAAGCGCTCTCTGCCACATTCCAAACTGTCTGAAATCGAAGCGCTCAATTCGATTTCTATGTCAACAGATGGGCTGAAAAGTACGTATCTAACTGTGTATTTGTGGAAACTTTGAACTTGATATCTGTTATAGTTTATTTTCTATCGAATTATCTTCATTTCGTTGTAAAGTTTTTAGGCAAAATGGTGAGATTTCAGTGTACAATCAAATAAACAAACAAATAAATAACTAGTTTGAATTTTTATCTCAAGTTTCCATCGTGAAATTGATTAAAAAGCTGACTAAAACAGACTGTATGTTTCACACAGTATGTCTCGGGGGGGGGGGGAGCAGAATCACTCCCAGTGCGCGGGTGCGGGAGGGCGTTTCAACAAACATGGCAAAGTTGGGAGAGTGGTAGCCAAATTTTACAACATTTTTCAACCTTTCGTTCTAATCTTTGTTGATAATCAATTCAAGGAGGGCTATAGAATAAAAAACATTTTTTTTAAAGGCGTGCTCAATGGGTTATTTGACGCGCGGTTAGTGTGGGAAATTTTATCAATTTTAGACACTAACCGTGTGTCAAATAGCCATTGAACACGCCTATGAAAACATTATTTCTTCAAATGGCATCTGGCGCATAGAGCGGGTAGAGAAATGATGTACAAATGTTTGCATCATACATTTGCCATGAAATTTATCCAGGCAAGAAAAAAAATTGTTCCTCATGCAAGTCAGAGATCAGTCTGGCCAACTCACATGAACTGGGGGTTATGTTTACACATGCCAGATTTATGGGTATCTGGACTTCAAATAGGATTCATGCATCATTTGCTATGTACGAATCGTGTCCATAGCTTGTGATTGCCATCCTGGTTGTTTCCCCAGATAAACATGTTTTATCGAGCCCGTAGCTTGAGCTGCGGAAGACTCGATACAGGTGCCACAATGATGTCCGTCTGTCTGCCTGTCTGTCTGTCTATCTGTCTATCTGCGAGACCAAGTAAATGTTAAAGTTTTGGAATCGGCCTCACCCTATGTCTCCTGAACTAATCCGCCCCGAACCCTCATATATTTCGGGTGCTTGCATCAGACTACACTTCTTCAACCCATCCACTATACTTGGGAAGCATGTCATCACCCTCTATCTCCTAAACTAAGCTTCGACCGACCCCATACCCTAATATAGTCTTGAAGCTTATATCATGCTGCAATTATTCAACCCATCCACTACCCTGGGGAAGCTTTCCCCACCCTTAGGGCACCGAACCCCACGCTCTATCTCCTGAACTGACCTTCGCCCGATCCCATACCCTCATATTTCAATTTCTAATTTTATATCTCTTGCAGCGTACATTGTATATACACAAACACACATGCCAAATTAACCACAGTATATTCCTTTATCGTAATTACTAATAGCTTGATGACATATCAAAAGTATCCGTCAGTTTTGAATTTCGTATCGCCTTCAATGAAATACACCATTTCCTTCAGTTTTGCTATCAAATCGTCTTATTCCACACCATGATTTACCCTGAAGCTATGTATATGTACATGTATTCTTCAGGTATACAAAATGAGGTGTGCAGGCTTACTTTTGAAAAAAAGTTGTCTTTATTTTATAATATAGTTTCTTTTCCAATCCAACTTCAACATCACTGACTTCATTGCCAGTGATGTGTAACCTCAATTGATGTGCCACCCTAAAGGGCTCTTTATGCCAAGCTGCATGTTTATCAATAGCATATGTTATATTTTTGAATTACTGCCACTTAACTGCGTTGGAAACTATGGAAACTTACACCAAACTGGTGAATGTAATGATATTAGCATATTTGACATTCAGTCCACTAATAATTTCGTCACATTTTGATGTATTAGCATAAAAAAATCACCAAAAATCCAGAAGACTTTCGATGCATCAACCCATTTGGCATGACAATATTCACCTTGTGGGACATAAACTGTAAACGTCATGACAGAAGTTGACCATGAAAATTTCAACTTTCCTTCACTGACAGCTCATAGGGGTAATCGAATGTCATTTAATTTTTAAAAAGGGAGCCTTCTCACCCCTTATTGATCATGTCTCCATCCACTATACTTTTCCTAAAGTGGTCCAAATCAACACCAGGAAGTGCAGTTTGAAGCCTGATATGCAAGTTGAAATATCACACTTTGTGTACCCACTGTAACAGATATTTTATCTGCTCTAGCCTGATCGCGTATTTTTGTGACAACACTCCCACTTCGACTTGTTAAATGGTACAATAATGTCCACAGCGAGAATTTTATATTCATATTGTCATGGTATTGCCGTATAAAGTTAGACACTGAAGATAGTTCTAGAATTGTGGAACTGAGGTGGACGTGTTAACCTTCTGTTCTGTGGTTATGATCTGGAATTTTCTCGTAATCGTGACCGATTTATCGTGAGTGAATTATATGTCACCCGTCTCGTGTTTTCTCGAAGATTCTATATTGCAAATGGCCGCTGTAGGAAAGATCTGTATTAAACAGCGCCATATACAGATTCATCAACAGATCCCGTATGATACTGTTAGTTATACTTGAGCGCCATCTGCACATATAGACTGTCAAATAGTTGTTTACTATGGACGTTGTTGTACCGATGAAAATTTCTAGATCTGATAGAATAATCCCAAATGCCCCAATAGAGTATAAATTGCTCGAAGTTTAGTGATCGGGGAGGAGATTCGAACGACTTACGTGGGTGCATCATCATCATTATTATTGACTAACATTTGCCTAAGATAACTGACTGCTGGATTATATATTCCTGTTGGCTGTGTTCGACCGCTGTGTATTATCTTCGTGATTGAACTGACGAAAACTGGACAACAGCTGAGCGTTATTGACTGTGGAAATACAGGAACGCGATTTCGGCACAGACTGTATAGAGATTAGCACGTTGTTACGGACTCGGACTGTGAGATATACCGGTATAACATTTAACAGTAAGATTTTATTTGATCTTTATTTGCTGTATTGACCTAACTTAATTTGTATATGATTTTAGTATTGTAAATAAATAGTTGATTATTGATTCTCGACTTCACAAATCTTTCTCTTTCCGTTTTCCTATTATCGTTTAGACGTAACAGAAATTGGGGGCCTGTCCGCGAGCTTTATTTACATTCCAGCTTTGCAACGTAGTTCTAAATTGATACATTGTCTGAATTTGTGAAGTCGATTAGTAGTATATTATCAACATGTCTTTTGACCCAGCACAGTTTGCTTCAAAGCCTGGTCGGGAGGAATTTGACGAACTACGCAAAGAGGATTTGTTCGCGCTGTGTAAATTCCGACAAATTAAAGTTAAAACATCTTGGAGAAAGCAAGAAATTGAGAAACTCATTATTAAACATTTTGTTAGCAAACAACTTTGGGATGAAAGTGATTTTCATTTAACTGAGGAAACAGCTGATTATTTGGAAATAAAGAAATTAGAATTACAAAATCAGCTGGAATTAAAGAAATTAGAAAAGGACAGAGAATTAGAGAGAGAAAGGGAAGAAAGACAGTTTCAGTTAGAGAGAGAAAAGTTAGAAAGAGAGGAAAGATTAGAGAGAGAAGAGAAAGAAAGACAGTTTCAGTTAGAAATAAAGCATATGGAATTACAGTCGCGAACAGATCTTCCTACAGATGCACCTGAGCAGCAGGGGGGGGAGCATACCAAACAGAATGGGGCGGGAAGCTTCCCAAGGGGAGGAGAGGGGCGAGTTAATCCACGCCGGGGGTCAAAAAATGCAAAACCGGGGTGACAGCAGGGGGGTACCAAACAGAATGGGGCGGGGAGCTTCCCAAGGGTACCAAAACGAATGGGGCGGGGAGCTTCCCAAGTGGGGGGCTGGGCGCATACTCTGTAGAGCCTCGGGACGGCCCACCACCCTTGCCGGCCCAGGCTCTACGCCGCAACCACCTATTAAACATACAGAATCGATGGAGATACCAGAGGTACGATGAAGGGTAAACACACATGTCAGTGGCTTACATTGAGCTCCACGGAGCTCTGCGGTCGGAGTTGCCTGGGGGATCACTGTAAGGTCCACCTTGCTCGGCTCCGGAGGGGCAGTGGCACAAAGCCCTGCCTCAGGTGCGGGGTAGGTGTTTTAAATCGCCTATCACTGTGCCGAGGCTGCGGATATGTTAACGAAATGGTTAAGGTCTGCGAGCAGAAACAAAGGGTCTTTCAGGCCGAGTTTCGACGCCTGGCTAGGATTGATGCCATGTGAATTCCATTTAGACAATACATTAACATGGTGTATACCCATACGCGGAGTATACCCTACAGTGATGCCATGTGAATTCCATTTAGACAATACATTACCATGGTGTATACCCATACGCGGAGTATACCCTACAGATGAAGACAGTCAAAGAGCTCCGCGCATTAGCAAAGCAATATGGTCTGCCTTCCAAGGGTAACAAACCCGACCTCATTTGGGCGATCGCTGAGGCCCGCGCCGCCGAGTTTCTAAAGAGAGTCGTTCGAGCGCGTAAAACTGGAAGGCTTCCCGCCCTTCGAGGTGATATGGAAGACTTCCGTAAGAAAGGACAGCGCGCCCGTGAGCTGCGGCAACTCGACGACGAGGTCACGGCTTCGCTGCGAGCCAGAGCCTATGCGCAGCGGGTACAAAAGAAACCTACCGAGCGGCTCCCGCACCTGCGGCGAATCACGGAAAGAGGTCTGTCTAGGAGGAAGTGGCCCAAGTCTCTAGCCAGTCGGATCGGCCGGGAAGGTCCTGAGATTCTTGCAAAAAAGCCAGCCCCCGAAAGGCCATTCCTCGACTTGGACACTCAGGTTCCTCCCCCGGTGCAGCTCCCGGCCGACGAGCAGTGGGTTGACATAATTATTGACGCCAAAGACGAATTCGAAGTCGACGGCGCCACCGCGGTCTTCTCCACATGGTGCGTTATGGAGCCGCCGGGCATCGACGACGTTTTCGAAGACAAGGACGCCATTATGACAGACGATAGAGCAGCAAGGCTCCTCAGGGCCCTACCCGGGGATGAATATATCATGAGGATAAAGTTCCTGCGTCGTCTAGATGAGGTGCGGTGGGTCGTGGAAGACAAGTTCGACCCAGTGAGGACTGAGAGAAAGAAGGGACAGGATGTGGTCGTGCTCACCCGAGTCACTGCGCCCGGTGTTCTGACCGGCATCGACACGGTCTACTACAATAATGCCTACCCTGTCACTGCAGTCGTTTACGGCCTCTATCCGCTCAGAGAGCCAGACCCTGCTAATTTGGCCCCGATGAGAGATGGCGACCTCAACTGCGTTGCGCAAAGAGTGGTGGAGCATTTCGAAGGTGCCCTCAGGGGTCAGGGACTTACCCCCACGAGAAGGCAGAAAATACAGGAGTGGGAGGTGAGGGTCCATGACAGAGGCGCCACGGTCGAGGACGTTGCAGGGCTTGAGAAGGTCCTCAAACGCGCAATTATCCTGCTGGACATTGCCGGCGAGGACGTCTACAACAGCGGCAAATATGGTGGAAGTCGATGGCGGCCCATAGAACTTATCTGCCACAACGGCCACGCCTGGTCCAAAGACCTACACTTTCCTGCTACCAGGCAGGTCTACATCTACGAGGGCGACGTCTGGGAAGCAATCAGAGAGGCCACTCAGGATGAGCCACTAGCTGTCTGGCTTCTCGGCGGTGGAGATAAACAGCTCAACGTCGACCAGTTTGTGCTCTCAGACGGTCGCACCTTCCGAACGCAGGAGGCCCACCGTTTACTCCAAGAAGCCTGTGCCATATTGGGCGACGAGGCCCTGGCCGACCGGGCCTTCGGCGTGAACCACGCAGCCAGCATCATGGCAAAAGAGCACAACGGCTGGAAGCCGACCCCGTCCGGCCTCCTCGACGACATCCAGAAGGCCTGTGTGGAACACGGCCATGGCGAGCTGTGGAATGCAATGGACTACGATACGAGGGACATCGTCAGCATTGACATGAAAGCCTGTTACCCCGCCAGCTTCCGAGGGAAAGGTGAGGCTAAGCCATATTTCGAGCGGTTTGGGCACCCCACCCACCGCATGACCCGTGTTTCGATTAACGGCCCCCTTCCTCAGGATATCGGCACCGGCTTTGCCGAGATCCAGGAATGGGAGTTCGAAGAAAAAGTCGACCCCGTCATCCCTGCCTGGTTCGGAAGGCATTTCGCAGAGCAGGGCTGGGCCCCAACGCCCCTGCTTGCCTTTTTTTACAGAGTCTGGTCTCCTAAAAAACCTCAAGGTCTGTGAAGCTATCATCGCATTCAAGAAACAAACTGAGGTCTGGCTTCCAAAGGACCGCGACCAGGGCTGCAGCATTATAGGAAAGTTAACACAGGGCAGCAAAGCCGAAGGTAAAAGACTGACACGAAGGCTTGTGACCGACCAGGGTGAGCTGGACTTCCTCGTGAGAGACACACGCCGAAGCGGCACCCTGGTTGGCGCGCCCAAAAGATGTCCATTAGGCCACATTCTAACATATTACGACGGCTCGCAGCCCCAGTACACCCACTTGAGGGCCAGCATGCTTGCCTATGCCCATATAAACCTCGTCGCTATGCTGCAGCGTTTCGAACCCGAGGAGGCTGTCCGGGTGGCCACCGACAGCCTCTATATCCAGAAGACCGCGCTGCACAAGCTCGGGGGTGTCGAGGCTTACGTAGCCCCTATATGGTGCGACTGTAGAGAGGACTTGTGCATGTACTGCGAGTTCAATGATCCATACCTTCCACCAGTATCCCCAGCCCAGTGGCGCGACAAGGGTGAGCAGCTGTACATGCCACGGGAACACGCTGCATACCTCCCCAAGATAGAGTATATAAGGCAACAGAAAAACCTCCCACCCAGCACCGCGCCACACTACGATGACCCCTTGACTCGACACCGGCTGAGCTACCTCAACGGCGGAGGGGGTAGCGGAAAAACCACGAGACCCACTGGTGTTCACCCCGACCCACCGCCTCGCGAAGGAGATGAGAGGCAGAGACGTCAAAGCCCAGACCTACCACAGCTTCTTCCGGTGGAGCGGCCAGAATGACTGGACGCCCGACCGCATGGGCCAAAAGTTCATCCCGCGTGTCATCATCTGGGACGAGGTCTGCACTGTGCCCAGGCCTATCCTCGAGATGTTCTTGGACTGGCTAGAGCAGCGTGGGGTCCAGGTCGTCTGCTGCGGTGATCAGGGCCAGCCGCCACCAATCGCTGGAGAGATGCCCCATAACTGGCTGCGACAAAAGGCAGACTACTACGAAGAGATCGAAGCAGACCATAGGGCGAAACACGATGTCCTCAAAGCCCTAAAAAATCGCATCCGCCTCAAGACTGACAAGGTCCAGTGCCAGGAGATGCGAAAGGCACTCCCATGTTGCCTAGGGTGGGACCGGTTTGTGGAGCGGTGGAGGCCTGAGGACCTTATCCTAACCAGCCGCCAGACGGTCCGAGACCGGGCTCAGGAGCTGTTGCTCCAGAGACACAAGGAAAAATTCCCAGAAGCCCCTGTACCGCTGCTATACCACCCCAAAGACAGCAGCAAACAGAATATAATGGTCACCATACCAGGCACAGATCGAAAAGAAGAGCTCGTCCTCAATGACGTCGAATATGTCACAAAGGAGGCTGTGGAGGGGGCGATACAATCTGATGACTGGCGCCTCGGCTATGTGCTGACAGTACATTCTTCGCAAGGTCTCACGATCCACAATCCGCAGAAGGTCTGGATCATCGACGACTATCTCCAGTGGTCCAACCTAGTATACCTGGCCGTGTCCCGTGTGGAGTATATGCACCAGCTAGAACGGGTAACCTGTCCACCAGTAAAGGGTACTGAGGTCAGGCAACCCACAGAGCACGACATTAGGAAGGCCATCCAGAAGAAGCTTGTGTCCTAGAAGCGCCAGGACCATGCTAAGAGCCATGGTTTCAATCTCAAGGTGGACTACGTCCTGCGGCTCAAAGAGAGCCAAGAGAATCGCTGTGCTGCGTGCAGTATCGAACTGCTGTGGGCCTACGAACCCAAGGACACGCAGCAGTTCAGTGTAGACAGGCTGAATAACAGCAAGGGGCACTGCAAGGGAAATGTGCGCCTCTGTTGCCTAGAGTGCAACCGAAAACGAGGGGGTGCGGTACTCAGCGACTTAGAACGCCATCCGGCGGCAGCTGGGTATCAGGAGGCACCGCAAGGAGCTCTTCCCGGACAAACCCACGAGCAGGACCATCTCGCAGATAATACAGGACAGGCTCATCAGGCTTGGTGACCGAGCGTCCAAGCCGGTACACCTGGAGGGACCACACTGGATCAGTCGCGCGACGTCTTCCACCCTCCAGCTCGCCATCCTGGTATAGGTACCGAACGCCAACACCAGGGGGAAGCTTTTCCTCTTTGAGATCGATGGGGCGACCTGCAACAACAGAAGAAGGCTTTTGTGTCACAGCCACAAGCTTGATGGCATCCTTAGGCTTCTTACCGGTGAGGCGGGTCACTTCTCCGTTCAGGGCCCTAACGACGGCAGGCAGTCGAGCCACCCACTCCGTTGAACGCGCCCCCGACGGAAGTCGCATCTCCTGGGCGTATTGGTGCCCAAACAGCCGCTCAGCCAGGGTCCGGTTAAAGCGCTCCACGATCCCCTGGTCCCGATGAATGTCCACACGACCGCGTCTGACAGAAACGTCATGCTTGGCCAGTAGCTGACTCAGCGCGCCCATAAACTCGCGCCCAGGGTCAACCTGAAGAAGCTTCGGCCAGCTAAGAGGGCTCCGCTTGTAGATGCGGGAGAGAGCGTCAGCGACCTCTTTGGCTTCTTTTGTGGCCAGAGGCTCGGCCTCCTTGTAGCGCGATGCCACATCTACAAGCGTGAGCGCATACTTGTAGGTTTTGCGACCACGAGGGAAGCGGTCGTGTGGTAGAAAGAGCAGGTCGGCTTGATGAACCTCGATCGGCATCTTCACACCAAAACGCGGGCGTGGAACATGGCGAGGGCGCGGAAGATAAAACTGCCAAATGGCCTGCTTCTTGAGCCATATTCGAGCCATATCTTCGGAGACCCTGGCTGCTGCGGCGAGGTTCTTGATAGCCGCTAGCCCCTTCCAGGGAAAGCTTTTTCGTTTCACGACCCATTGTAGCTGCTGTCGTGCCGACATTCCAAGAGGTGAAAGTCTCTATATTGCTAGTGTGCGTGGCAACTGGCCTTGTGCACACAAGATGCGGCTCTACTAGGCTACCTTATAGGCTACGAGCCCCGTCACGCCCATTCCTAGAATGACAAAGGCGATCTCCCGGTCTTTTTGGTTACCTGAAGGTACGTACATGTCTGAAAGACGTGGCTCTGGGCCGAGAGGGTCAAGTATTTTGCCCGTGACTTGTGAGTACTCGCGGATTGCGGCATCGACGTCATGGAATGTGCGAACGGCGTGTCCCTGTCGTCGGAGCTCTTCGTTTATCCAGTCAAGCCTTTCGGTTCGCTTTTTTGTCCATGCATCCCGTGTAGCCTGGAGCTGTTCTATAGCCTTGTCATGACGTTTGCGCTCTTCGTCAAGACCCGAACTTCGAAACATTGAAAAGAGGTAATTGACCAGAGCTCCACCCAATAGCAAGGCAATCGAGGCCATGTTTTATACGCTGTTCCCGCTGGTGCGGCTACTGTTATTACCTGGCTGACATCTTCATTATTGCATACGGAAAGGATCCTTTAAATGCTCGGCCCCTGTAGCTTCGGTCGGGACGACTGGCGTTAGGCGCGCTGCCGCTCGACGATCGATTGGTTCTCTCACAAGCGGCGATCCTGAAAGTGCACGCGAGCGCAACCTGTATCCCACGAGCAGAGCCCCTGCAATTCTTAGACTGCATAGTATATAAGGAGCCCACTGTGGTCCAGCACTCCGTGAGTTTTCGACGGTCGGTTCGGTGTTGGTGGTGGTCGTCTCGGCAGCCTGTGCCATCCCTGTGGGAGCAAGACGTTCCTTGATCTCCCTGAGCTCCATCTTCAGTCGTTCTTGTTTGGCCTTTCGCGCGGCAGCTCTCTTTCGTCCCGCTTCCACCTTTTTAGGGTTCTTTTCATCAGGCGCTGTCCCTTCCTGACTGAGGGTCTGTCGAGTCACTGTCACCGGTGGCTGATTCGCTTGTGGTTCCAGTACCACCGTCATCATCGAACGTAGACGCATATGTCCGGGGGCATGTGTGTCCAAATTGGCAGTGTTTAACAGTGGTAATGAATGTGGTTAGGGGTGCTAAGAGCATTCCAAAGCGGTGGTATAGCTGACAGGTAGCATTGCTTAGCGCATGCTCAACGAAGGGGTCATCTTCTAGGTCAGCAACGAGCTTTGACTGATTTTCAGATGGAATGGGGAGCAAAGAGCTGGCTGCCATGGCATAGAGCTGAAGTGCAGCTGTCCCCAAGGTCTTGGTCATCTTAGCTCCCAAGCGCGCTTCATAGCGAGCATACAGCTTGTCAACTTCTCCATCGTCCAGGCTTTCGACCTGGTTCGGTGTAATGACCCTCCCCATGTACTCCTTGGCCTGTCCTCCGGCGGCCAACGCTGCTAGTCTTTCGCGTTTACTAGCAATAGTGATCCCGTCGGCTCCTACAGAGCTAGATCGAGACCTTGCGGCTCCGGCTGCCGCGCCGTCGTGGCAACTAAATGTAGCCGCCTTGGCTGCACGACCGCCGGCCTCTTCTTCCAACATCTCGTCAATAATCTCATCGCAATCCATGTCTGCTACGTGCGTGGCCCGTATCACTTGCGCGTACCGCTGGCAAAGGTTGATACTTCCCTTATATGTGTTGTAATTACGTATCTCTTCAACTTAATATATTCGTAGATGATATACACAAAGGCTCCGAGAGTAAGAATCTGGCAAAGCAGTAGAACTTCCCACATTACGGCCTAAACAACAACCATATATGCAGCCGGCTGGTCAGTTTTTAACAGGAGTTTTGCATGTTTTGTCTCACCCAGCAGCGCCCTAGTTTTGAGTCGCTCATCTCTTGTTGGAATAACATCGTTCTCGCGGAGGCACTCTTCAAAAGAATCGCGGTCCTTACAGTGAAACAGGGCGCACCATCGCGTCTGCTCTCGTAGATCCTTCAAGACCGAGTTGTACTTCTGGGTCAGCACCCAAACGCTCTGCTCTGTGTGGCGGCCACTGAAGGCTAGCTCAGACAGCCTGTCTTTCTTTTTGGTTAGAGCCTTGCTTGCGGCACAGTCATCAATGATGTACAAAGTGTGTTCTCCGGCAAATAGGCGATAGAATGCTCGCAGATAGTCGTGGAGACGCTCGCCGGGGTCGACTATGTAGATCTCTGGGTCAGCCCAGACCCAATGTCGGGCTAGGTAGGTGCTGTTGTAGCGAATCGTGGGACAAAGGATGACGATGTGCTCAAAGACACCACGGAAGTGGCCTTCGAGCAGGTCAAGGGCGAAAACAGTCTTACCACACCCTGTCTGGCCACATATAATAGCGGAGTGGGGGTCTTTGGGAAGCAGCGGGGCTGCGCCATTAATAGAGCACTTCTTTGAGTCGGCCATCCTCGATATTCATTTGTGCATCCATGACGATGTACAGATAAACGTTCAATGCGCCGGCCGGCTCTGCTTCCTTTGTGATCTGGATGGTGATGCCCTCGCTGGCATTCACCACTCTTCGGCCGCTCCCATGTAGTCCGTCATCGTCCGTGGCTCGCAGATCCAGCCATAGTGCATATTTTGTGGTCAGGAACTCCCCCAGGGAGACGTCTGCCAGATCCAGGTCTTTTGCGGCCATTGCAACCTCGAATTGACGTTTACTGCCGGCTGCGAACTCTTTCTTGGTCTCATCCCACAGCTGGTGCGCTCTCAGTCCTTGACTGTACAGCTGATTCGGCACCCCCTCGATGCACACCTCTACCTTCGTGATGAGCGGATTATAGAAGTCCTCAGTGTCGCGAGCCCAGGGGTCAGGTTCTTCGAACAGCATAAGAATGCCCTTCATGCTTTTAGCGGGCACGTTCACGTTGATGTTCCAGAGAGTGTCAGACTTGTTAAGTGTCAGTTTGCGGTGGCGGAGCACCCTGTCGTAGAGGATGGCTAGGCGTCCTGCATACTGGGTTCGAATCAATCTAGCGAGATCATTCTGCGTGACCATTTCGAACTCCAGGCAGACGTTTTCAATATTGTAACTGGCGGCTTCATCATCCTCTGCGACGATCACGCGACTGTAGTCGTTGAATGTCAGTTCGTACTCCAGACGATCACCAAGCGCACTTTGGTAGAAAGGCATGTGGCTATCCAGCAACTCGAAGTCAAGCGGGACAAAGAAGCGGTTGCCGTATGCCCGCGCTATGGCTTTATCTGTTTTCTTGTTTTCAGCATCCCCGGCACCAACCCGAAGCTTTGTCGTGTTCTGAGATCTGCCAGTATCTATACCCTGGTAGACTGCATTATCGCGCTCGTTGGCTGTTTTCCACAGGTCGCGATAGCAGTAGTATACGTCGGAGTCGTCAATGCTCATAACCTCATTGCCGCTGATTTTGATTGTTGTCTTCCTTATGATTGCGCGGCCCAAATTCTGAACCACGGTTCGATTCACGTCGGATGATTTCAGCTCGATGTTGAAGGCGAGGCGGGCGGTCCCCGGAACGATAACATCGTTCGCTCCGAGACTGGGAAATCGCACCAGTAGCTGTTGGTTCTGATCGATAGTGCTGGGGTTGCTTGTGATCACAACTGTCTGGCGAACCCCCTTGATCCCAAGTGGCTCACGAAGTCTGCGGTAGGGATTAAGCTTGCGACCGTATTGTGAAGAAGCCATCTTGTTGAAGTGATAAGCTGTGTCTATTCAATATGGCGGACTATTCAATATGGCGGACTATGATGTTGATACCGGCCGTCTCGACGAGACAGAAACGAGGAGGGACGAGGAAACGGACGATGTCGATTTGTCGACAGACAGAGTGGGCCCTTCGGACGCGCAAGCGCAGGAAGGTGAGCGCCCTGTCTCTCTTCAGCGAGAGATAGTCCAGACAGCTGTCGATGACTACTACAACTACCAGGCAGAGAGGGGGCTTACTCCTAACCTAGGTAGGGATTACTCGAGGTTTGAACTCACGATTGACGGGAAGCTGCGCCTTGTGGCTTACCCCAACTTGGACTTAATTAACCGGAGTACAGGCCGACCTCTCTCCCTGTCCACGGTAGCTGGGAAGCGTGGCGGTATCAACGCGATTCGGGATGAACTAGGGTTTACAGACTGGCGCCGTAAGGCATCGGAAAAGCTGCCCCCTCAGGCTGTGGTAGCTCTACAGACAGCGAGCGAAGAACTTGGTGGGGCTGCAGCGGCGGTCCAAAGCGTTGAACTCCAGGACCTCGACGGAAGAGCCAAGGTAGCCACAGACGCTGTTGAGAAAATGGAAACGGCCTTCACGGACGCGCAAATCGATGAAGTCTTCGGCACCATGAGCGACCCCACTTTAAATCTCCGAGAGCTGCGTGGGCTTGACAAAGCCCTCCAGATCATTCGGGGTGAGCTCACCAACAACCTGGCCAAGCTGTCAGCATTGGATGACCGCATTGCTCTCGAGGAAGGAAAACTGAATGAGACTGACGCAGATGACGCGGACTCTCGAAGGCGCGTCGCGGAGCGTGTTCGAGAACTAAAGGATGAGCGGGCCGCCCGCCTTGAGGCTGCAACTGCCAGTCGTGAGGCTCTTCGCTCACAGATTAACAGAATCCGTGAGACGATAAACCGCGTCCTGAACGAAGACACTACCCTGGCTGAGCGACTTCGCACATTGTTCAGAGAGCAGGGGGTAACCATTGTTAGCATCCTCACTGCGCTGGGCTTAGCCGTGTCCACGCTAGTGCTTGCTTTGACGGGCGGGTGCACCCCGGCCCCAACACCGACTCCTTCCAAGCCAGGCGTTCCGACGAGCGGGACTGTAAAAGAGTGGGTCAAGAAACACCTACACGCCCTCGGCCGAATCCTCGCAAAGCTTGCCGGAAAAGCCGCGGCGGCGCTGAGCGGCATAATTGGGAGCATTGTTTCCTGGCTTCTTAGCCTTATGGCGAAAACTGCTGGATGGCTTGCAGAGAATATGTTGTCCTTGGTTGTTGCGGCTGCGGGGGGGCTGCTTTATCTGGTGACTCGCGCCTGGCTAACGAAATAGCCAAATGGTCACCAGCCCAGCTACGATGACACCGACGATGATTGCGGTCTTTTCGTCGTCGTGTTGACTAGCTGGGACCGTGGAGGCAGCGACATCTCGCTAGGAGTGAACCGGCGCGGTGGGAACGGCATGATCCAGCGTCGCGGTCTTGCCGCTCGCCGTGGGAACAGCATGATCCAGCGTCGCGGTCTTGGCATGATCCAGCGGCGCGGTCCTGCCGCTCGCCGTGGAAACCACTCCTTTTTCTCCCGTATCTCCTTCTGTGTTTGGAGGAGCGACTGTTGCGTTAACGTCCGCGTTCTCGTCCAGTTTTTGATTTTCTGTTGCAACTACGATCTCATTGTTGTAACCGGCGATATGGCCTATGCGGAGCAACATGTCACTGGGCGCCATGTACAGACCGATTCCGAACACATAGTTAACTTTGGAGCCTGCATACTGCAGGACGTCTTGGTGGCGTTTTATCGCTGATGAGAGGTCAACTGGAGAGGAGACCGCATCCTCGA